>JAPZLL010000057.1:0-202107 GCA_036250225.1 Cercophora sp. LCS_1 | reverse complement strand
CTCTACCCCAAAACTCCCCACCGAAACCGGCACACTCTCAACCGCGAACCCTGTGACTTTGACCAACCCCTCTCTCCCCTCCTCTTCATTCTGTCCCCCCTCCCCCCCCCCCCCCCCGGCCCCCCGGGGCGCCCCCCCCCCCCCCCCCCCCCCCACTACCTATCTCATCTACCATTTTATATACACCAAGAAACGGGTGGATGGCATGAAAAATCTTGTAATGATGCTCTTCCACCATTTGGATCATGCACTTTTCTTGAGCGTTATAATCGGAGAATTGGGGGTCAGAAGTGACCTTGGTAGCCATCAACAAAGTTGTAGCTAGTCCGAACCAAAGTGAGGAAAAGAACAATCCAGAAAATTCCATCCAGCATGACACCATGTGGATGAGTACCTAGTTCCAACTTTGAGCGAGCAGGGCTAGAATTGTGTAGGTTACATCTCTACCTAGTTTCCGCCGTTTATGCTAGGATCCAGGTTGTAATTTACCCAGACGTATAGGATTGCCACATGAGAGTGATGGTATTGTAGAGTCTGGTAAAAGCGGTTTTCACTTCGGCTATGTTTCCCTCACTATAAGTTTCTTTCCCGGGCGCCTCAGCACAATGAAAGACAAATGGCTTTGGGAAAACCATGATTCCTCATTTTAGCACTACTAGACTCCCAGTTCCGGGAAATTGATATAATCATTAAGCTTCCAACAAGTCTAGAACTCGTCGGGAGTGTGAATTCACAACAGGGGGAGCGGTGCACGGTGACACAGCCCAATCAAAAAGGGAAAATAAAACCCGCTCACCATCAGCCCTAACCCTCCCGGAAATGTTCCCAAACTGGCAATTTACCCCCTGAGACCGCATTGTTTACCGAAAAGGGGGTTGAACGAAACCCTTGCGTCTCGGAACCCAACTCAGATCATTTCACTGCACACAAAGGGGCTGAGCTCATTCATTGATCTGAGCAAAACTATTTTCCCTGCTTACCTGATTCCTTGCTTACATGGCGCAAGAGGCGACACGCAATGCAGTGCATCGCAGTTTTACCCCTTTGGTGTTTGCGTCTTTCCCCGAGTGAATGCTCAGTCAGCTCGGCTTTGAGGTCGAAGGGCGAATTGGCGAGGTGAAGTTTGCCAGCATCAAAGATGTCATGTTATATTGCCCTGGAGGACTCACACAACCTTTTTTGTTCCGCCAAGACGACGTCCTCTGCACTGCCATTGCAATCCGTCCCTTTTCGGCGGCCATGCCCTTTCGACAAGCAAACCAGTCCACCAAATACGCAAAGTCTTCGCAGCCGCACTTGTTCCCCCCATTTGACCCTTAAAACATCACACCCTCCTCGGCGAGGTCAACACGAACCCCCACAAACACCGCCTGCCTGCCTGCCTGCCTGCCCACCCCACCAGGGAACCACCCACAATGGCATCCTGCAACGCCACCGCTCCCCGCCCCGCCGATTCCGATTCCAACACCGACGTCGCTAGCACCGGCACCGGCCTCAGCATCCCCCCCGGAAAACTCCGCCCCATCCCCACCTCCCCGCCACAAACACCGCTACCACTGGCAGCCCATCCACCGCCATCGCAAAGACCGACCCGCCCACCTCCGGGAGTAAGCGCCGTCCCGCCCCCTCCAAACGGCGGCCTAACCGCCTGGCTGCAGGTCCTCGGCGCCTTCTTCCTCATGTTCAACACATGGGGCCTGTCCAACACGTACGGCATCTTCCAATCCGAGTACTCCCTGACCATTCTCTCCGGCGAATCCGAATCGGCCATCAGCTGGATCGGCTCGCTGCAAGCGTTCCTCATGCTTCTCGTCTGTGTTTTGTGCGGGCGCTTGCTCGACGCGGGGTATTTCTACCTGGATATAAGCTTGGGCATATTTCTGGAGATTTTTGGCATGATGAGTTCGTCCTCCTCCACCCACGCACCCACCCATGCATGATACATGCTGACGAGCAAAAAAGTGACCTCCGTAGCAACAAAGTACTGGCACGTCATCCTGGCGCAGGGCGTAGCAGTCGGCGTAGGCGCAGGCATGGTCTTCATCCCGGCGCTGCAGATCGTAGGGACGTATTTCTCCACTCGTCGATCCACAGCCATGGGCATCGCAGCGACCGGGTCTGGCGTCGGTGGTATCGTCTACCCCGTACTGCTCAAGCGCCTGATCGCGAGCATCGGCTTCCGCTGGGCGGTGCGCGTCATGGCTTTTGTCATGCTGGCCACGTTGCTCGTCTCGGTGGCGGTGATGAAACCCCGGCGTCTTCCGGTACCAACCAAACCCAAAGCATTGTTCAGTCTGGGCGCGTTCCGCGATGCTGCATTCGCGACGTGGCTGGCGGCGATATTCATGGTGTACGTCGGCCTGTACATACCGTTTTTCTACGTGGAGAAATACGCGTTGGACATTGGCGTATCGGATGATTTGGCGTTTTATATGCTTATTATCATCAACGTTGCGTCCCTTCCCGGGCGGGTGGTGCCTTCGTATCTTGCAGACAAGCTTGGGAATCTGTCCATCATGGTGCCTTCGGTGTTGGTAGCGGGGGTGTCGATTTTGGCGTGGATCGCTGCGGATACGCAAGAGGGTTTGATTACGGTTGCGTTCTTCCTTGGGTTGGCGAGTGGCGCGATCCAGGCGGTAGTTCCGGGGACCGTGGTGTTTTTGTGTCCGGATTTGTCTATGCTGGGAACGAATCTGGGCATGACGTTGGCTGCGTCAGGATTCGGTTTGCTGATTGGGAGCCCAGTTGCTGGCGTTCTTTTGGACACCCAGTTATCAACAGCAGGTCACAGCGTGTACTGGGGGTCTTTTGTGTTTGCCGGTGCTGCGGTGCTCGTGGGCTGTGTGTTGATGATTTGTGTTCGCGTTATCAAGGTGGGATTCGCCATCAAAAAGGCCTAGGTGAGTCCGCTGGATTGTAAAACACGTCAAGCGAACATCTCGGCAAATGGTCAATGTTGCGGGGAAAACAAGGTCTATGAGCTTCACAATACCCAACATAAGCGAGAAGGGGCGCATAAGCGATAATGAAAAGTAAACTTGGTTGCAGATGTAGACAGATGCATAGAAAAGAAAAGAAGGAAACGAAAGCACTAGGTGAATACCGAACGACAGCGTCCCACTGATTCTCCCTATTCCCAAAGCAGGTCCGCCGCCGAGCGCTCAAATTGTGGTATAGAGGACGCAAACATATCTTCTTCCGAACTGAACTGAAAACTCGGCAACAGAGAATCAAACAAGACGCCAGAGGAATACCCTAGTGATGAACAGTCATATCCAACAAAAGGCCCCCCGATGTCAGGAACTAGGGGGCCCGCGAGCCCGATCTCAGTATCGCCCCACCCTATAGACATGAAAGGAGAGGCTGGAGAAACGCCGCGGTCAGAAGGCGTTGGTGTCAGGTGGCGTTTTTGAAGCGCCAGCTTCATCTCAGCGATGAGGCTTTCAGCCGTGACGGCGGCCAAATCGATAAGCTTCTGCTGCACGCTACTGGGGTCGTACTCGTCCGAATACAGCTTGGTGGTGACCTTCCAGGCTACTGTGAGGACAAGATGAACTTTGGCAGCGACTGGCCCGAGATGGAACCGAGCCTTCCAGAGTTGTGACAGAAATAACATGGAGTCAGCCAAGACTTGGTGGAAAATTCGGACTGTTTGTTGGGGATGCGGTGCTATGATACAGCCATAATCGAGTCGACGGAGTCTCCCCACAATCCAGCAAGAGGCTAGTGCGGCGCGGCCGACATCAGCCCAAAGCAGCTGGAAAACGATTGTCTCAAGGCATCTGTGACTTTGGAAGAGCCTCTGAAAATGGTGCACAACGAAACTGGCGTGGTCCCAAGCCTCCATGAGGTTACTCCGGTGGGATGGATTCAGTGAGGCGCCCAGTGTCTCCCCCAGCCTGACGACCGTCAAGAAGCTCTGCATCGTGACTGTCAACATCGATCGTTGAAGTTCGACAATGGGGTCGGGATGGTCCTTTCCAGGTGCCAGATGGCCGGGAAGGCTTGTCGAGAATTCTCCAAATGCAGCTTTAGCGGACGATTGAAGCGCGAAGAGGTCGGGCGGATTCGGCGAGTTCAAGGATTGGTACAGTGGTATTATGATGGTTGCCAGCCTAGCGGCGGTCGTACCGAACGCTGCATCGGCAGCGTCACGGTCATCATTTTCAGCACTGGCCCATTCGTTCATCGTTTCTGGCCGGAGGTGTCGAAGGCTGCTCGGCGTGGGTGGCGGGCAGTCACTCTCGTCCAAACGGATGGTAAGTTGAGACCCACTCCGGATACAGTACTCGAGACTCAATCGCAGGAAGCAGGCCCAAAGTCGCTTGCGGATTTCGACGTAGTACAGAGAAACCCCAGAGAACATTGTGGGATCCCGATGAAGCCCCATAGTGGTGAATATCTGCGCGGTAAGGCCTTGGATGACCAGCATGTCGTAAATCTTATCGGTGTCGGATGCCGAAATCGTCTTCATGAGCATCAGCAACAGCAAGTTTCGAGCAACTCCGATACACGGCTTTTGGAATCGCAGCGATGAAACGACGCACTCCTCGACATGTCCCGCCAGCACTCGACCTTGGATTCGATGTTGCCCGCTGTTCTGCATCGCAATGGCAGTCACCATGAGCAGTCTCGCAACATGGACGGGGTCGTCAACTGTGCCGTCGTAAATCTGCTGAATGTCGGACGCTAGGGCGGCAGGGTCGACAATCCCGTACACACGGTTGTATGTGCAGCAGAAGCGCTTGGTCCACTCTTCGCATGAGTGTCGTTCCGGCAGAAGCGACCGGAGATTGCTGCCATCCGTCCCATTTCCGAGGAGTCTTGCGGGAAGGACACCTTGGTGTCGAAGAATAGCCTTCAGTTCATCGAATGCCGTTTGGCTAGCATGAAACTCGGGAGAGCGGTTAAGCATCGCTTTGACAATTATCATCTCCCTGCTTGGCGCCATCCAATGGCTCAAGCCAACGAGGCGAGTCCTGATCCCGGACCCTCGAAAAGTGTTGCGGCTCGAGTTCATGGATTGGGGTGGACAAGCGCCGGGGCCGCTGAAGATGCGATTGGGTTGCCGGGGTCCATTCTCTCCATCTGGGGGTGACAGCGCCGGCGGATGGTTCTGCGGAGCAATTGGGACCGGGTCCGGATCCTGAAGTGGGGCCGACGCGGGGCTTGTTGTCTGGGTTCCCGGCGATGTCTTGGCGTGTCTCCGGGATGGCGAGGACGCGGCGACATGCTTGGGCGTACCATAGCAGCACTCGGACGGTACGCCGCGGTATTGGCATTGCTTGCAAGGTTGGGCTCGATCGCAGCGTGTCTTGCGAGTCCGGCATTGTGAGCATGAGACGGCCTCGCGCACACGGGGGCGTTTGCGGCCGGCCTTCAGGCTTGACTCAAACGTGTCGGCACTGAGGTTGGAAAATGTGAGCGTCATGTTGAATGATGGAGACGAGTATTGTTTGGTAGTGGAGGTGATCGGAACTAGCGAGTGTTGGCGGCGGGCGGATGCATGATATCAGAAGAAGCAGCCCATGGGTTGGCAGCCTCAAGTCCAGGGATACTGCCGTCGCTCTCGCACTTGTTGCGTCAGCTCGCGCGAGTCGGAGTCAGGCCCGGGGGCCTGCAAGGCAGTGCTCAAAGTGCCGAAATACTAACGGACTTTTCGAGTCGCAGACGGGTCATCGCGCAGGCAAGCTGACGGCAGAAAAGGGACGAGTCGAAATGGATGGCCGGACGCTGTTTCGCTTTACCTTTTCCCCGAAGTGGTTGAGGTTGGAAGCCGAGACCGACATGCTGGAAATTTACTGCGCCGCCTATTTCCGAGCGCGGACAGGGGCTTGGTCCCTCTGTTCGGCGGAGGAAGGAGGTGGAGATCCGGGGCATTGCATTGGACGGGAAATTTGCGATGACAAGTAATACTTGCAACAGTCCGGGGGGCGAGTCCCCTGGCTCCTTTCTATTTCCCGTCCGCTGGCTGCTCCTGCCCCGTGGTGTTACAGTACCGATGGTCTGGTCTGGACGCGGCCGCGTTCAATGTGCAGTGGCACCCCCGCGTTCCCACCCGAGCTCCCCGGCTTAGGATCGTTCTATTCCTTAGTTTTATTTACGACGATCAAACGTTGCCTGATGTGGTGTCTTCGTCGGTTTCGGTACATTGCCATATTCAGGGTCCTCTGCGGGCGTTTGCTGCCCAAGAAGTGCCGACAAATGGCGGTCTAGAGCACCGCCACCGTCCAATTGAACGTATGCCCGTACTTTCCACTTTCCCGAATGGAATCGACCTCGGTATCCGGAAATGTGGTGACATTGCAGCTGCACGAGGCTAAGCTTGTTTCCTTGCCTTATTGCAGGTCGCGGCCGTGTCCCCAAGATTCCCAACACCCCGCCACCATGACCGTGGCCGGTGACGCACCGGAATCGGCTCTGTGCAACAGATGGCTCACATTCGGCTAAGAGGTGACACCGCCGAAGAATCACGATGGTTCGCCAGCATGTTCTGTGCCACGCACTCCACACGGTCTTCCCCAAGCAGAGCCCCATTGCGAGTTCAGCGCCAGCGACTTTTGATTATTTTCCCTGCAGCCCTGCTCCTTGCATCTCGGGGTAAGCACTAGCCACCGACATTTGCGTCTCGTAGTATGCCGGTCATCATGCTTCATCTCGGGCAGATCCCTCTTCAGCCCTACCAGGATTGCAAGCATGTGATGTGGGTCTTGGGGCGCCTTCACAACTAAAAATGATAGCTTTGGTACCCGGGGCACGCTGGGCCCGACATGAAGAGCAGAAAGCCAAGGGGTGTACTCTCCTTCACCTCAAAAGGCCGGAGGAATAAAGTGGCGAGATCCAATAGGAAAGAGCGGGGCAAGAAGGGCAAAAATGCAAAAGCTCAGGTCCAGGTCTTCGACCCTTGAAACTGGTGACCACGCCACCTAGTAGAATCGAACCTGGGACCTTACGAAGACCGTGCGACGGTTTCTGGTTGACTGTGTGAACAAGGCGATGCTCACTACCACTCGACCAAGACGTCCTTCTTGGTGAGTCCAACTTAACATGAACCCTCCTCCGGGCACTTATATGTTGCGGTTTCGAGCGGGGGTGGTCCTTCCTCCCACTTTCCCAGAACTTTCCCAGATATCTTTTATTTTGTGCAAGCACCACCTCATCCCCGCACTCCCTCGCCAAAAATCACCCAAACGTGTGCAACCATGCAGACGTCGGCATTCATCCACTCAAAGCCACCACCCCCTCAGCGGCATCCTCCCGACCTTCATCTGCCATAACGAACGAAACCATCGTCTCGGAAAGAGATTCAAGCGATCTCGCCGCTGCAGCCGCTGCTTGCGGAAGTGAAACAACCTGAGCTGTCGCCATCCCCGGCTGTGCATCTCGGACGGGAACAGGGCCGCGATCCTCCAGCGAGCACGGCCATGGCAGCGTCGTACCCGGTTCCAAACATTCCCCTCGGTGCTTACCAACTCAAAGCAAGAGCCCATGACGAAAAGGACATTGCTCATCGAGGTTTGGTGTGTATTCAAGGCCGCGGAGCTCCATAGGACGCCCCGTGTCTCGAAGATCCGGCACTTCCTGGCGGTATCTGAGCATGTGCACACCAAAAGTGCGATAGTCAAAGGGTGTTGTCACGTATATGGATTGCACCCTCGCGTTGCGCTTTTCCATGCAATCTCTGCATGACATGATGGACAATGCGGCCGACTTGCGTTTTCCCTGCCACCCTGCAAAGGCATCGTTCGCTTTCCAGTAGCAGGTTTCGCAGAATTCCGTTTCTGCCACGAGAACTTCGATCGTCGGTATTGACTCCTGGGACGTCCGGGGAAAGTGGGATAAGGCTTTTGCCAGCTCGCTGTAACATTGCTCCTCGAGGTCCGGCGCCATGTCGAAGTAGCTATATCCCTCTCGATGCTGCAGGCAAGTGGGCAGACATGGCAAACCGCAGTATTCCGCTGCGAAATGGTATCGATACAGGCGATCCCTGTACAGCGCGTTGACATAGGGGATTCGGGACTTGAGGCATGATGAACAAGGGGTGAACCGGCCCAGCTCGCCTCTTGTGTTCTTGGCGCTTAGTTCCTTTTCGCATGGGGAACAGTATCGAAGGGCGGGCAACGACATTACGGTGCGACCACCGGATCAGACGGTTGTTATCTTTCTTGGCGAGCTGAGGAGTCGGTAGTTGGCAATCGTGCGGAATTTCGACTCAGCTCGACTTAATGCCTCATCAAGGAAATCAAGCCTTCAGGTTGACCCCGTGGTGCATAGCGACAGGCACATGATTTGCCTCCTGGATCCGCTGTAACGATACGTACCTGTCCTTGCGCAAAGGTGAGCTACCATAATTGTGATTCCGCACGCCCCGAGCCGCCTCATTGAACCCAAATATGTTCTGAGCTATTCTCAAAACGTTCTCAGCCATGCACCCAAGTTCGAGCTCCCCGGCCCCTCCAAGACCTCCATGGAGCGGCAGGATCGTCGGAGCCGAGTCAAGCATTCATTCTTTACGTGATGATGTTGGCAGATTTTGCGTCATCACCGGGGACCATGTTGAGAACGCGGCGAGCGGGGAATTGTGACAACATCCATCTCGCGCGCCGACCGAAGCCGCTGTCGTGCAACAGAACACACATCGCACAAACTCACCACACGTGCACAGCACCTGTCTCTTGCCCGCCCTCCCTTCTGTAACACCCAACACCATTTCCATCCTCGCGTCCCACAGCCAAGCCCCAAATCACATCACCATGCCCCTTCCTCACAGCGCACCACGTCAAAGTTCCGGCCACATTTCCCATCACCTCCATGTCTTCAAAACTGCAAATACCAGTCCTCCCTGCGCTGAGTAAGTCTCGTGCACAACCCCGTCTGTACAGCAAGCCAATAATTCTCAATCCTCCAATCAGCTTCCAACGCCATCTAGCGCCGTCCCCAAAAAGAGTCAGCCAACGGCCCCAAAAGCGCGAACAGTATGCCGCGCCACGGGAATGCAGGTGCGGCCCGAATGCAAAAAAAAACCCAAAAAGAAACAAAAAAAAACCCCCCCGACAGAAACTAAACTCACCTCATATCTCGAAAACAGCGTAGGAACAACTTTGTAAATCTCCAGATAGGAAATATTCTTGCCGATACACGTCCTGTGACCCGCCCCAAACTGGTTCCCAACAATGTTAGCGGAGTTTTCGGAGCGAGGCAAAACGCACCGTGAGAAGACACCTCTCCATCGTCGCACGCTTATCCTTGTCAACCAACCACCTCTCCGGGTTAAACTCGTCCGCATCTGCCCCGAAGATACCCCTGTCGCGGTGCACCACCCACCCGCTCATGCCGACGACTGTGCCTTCCTCAAGCCGGGTGCCGCACAACTGGATGCCGCCCTTTGGGACGACGCGTTCCATGGTCAGTCCCACGGCGGGGTATAGCCGGCCTGCTTCCTTGACGCATGCGTCGAGGTAGGGGAGTTCCCGCGATTCTTTCCAGGTTACGATTTCGGATAACCTTCCGTCGCGGCGGGCAAGGGCGAGTTCTGTCATGAGCTTGTCTTGTGCAGCTGGGTGTTTGTTGAGGTAGTAGACGATAGCCCTGAGGTAAATGGCCGTGGTGTCACTTCCTGCGTTGATGTTGGACGTCGCCCAGGCTGTGATGTACGACTCTGGGATGGAGGGGTTCTTGGATCGGGCTTCGATGAACCGAGACATGAAATCCTTGGAGTTGTATATCGTGTCTGCTTTCTCGTCTTCGCTGACATTTGCTCGCTCCCTAGCCCTGGCCAGTGCAAAGGCCGGAATCGGGGCGACTTTCTCCGGGCGGAGCCAGCGGAGTAGAGGATTCTTGAGAAGGAACTTGTCTGCCCATGGGATCTGGCCAACCTGTCACAATGCCGTTAGTCCAGAGAGGCTTGTGGCCCAGGGAAGTGGGGGCCAAGATGACTTACACAGGCCGCGTACAGAGACATGTCCCAAATCTGGTGGATGATGCCCTCGACATCCTTCTCTTCATCGAGGAAGCCTAGCCGCTTCGAAAAGGTGATCTCACCCATCACATCAAACGCAAGCCACTGCAACCAATCACCGATATTGCAGGGTTTATCCGAGCCAACGTACTTTTCATCAAGTCGTGACAGGAAGAACTTGATGGTGTTCTCGACGTAGGGCTCAAACTCGACGAGATTGGTCATCGAGTAGATTCCTGCAATCGGGCGCTTCATGGCTCGGTGAACGCTTTCGTCGAGCGAGTTGAAGAGGCCAGGAATAACCTTACCCTTCACCACGGGCTGAAAGACCCCGTAGAACTCGGACTACAAGTGGTCCAGGGGTTAGCCTTCTTTTCTTTTTCAGGACTGTTCATGCGCGCATGCATGCACTTCGGACGCGCTGTGATGGCTGCCTTGGGTAGTATGCGGGGGTTCTAACCTTCTGCATGTTTGCCCCTGTGCCGTAAATCTTTTGCATCTCGTGGGGATCGCTAACACTGATCGCGTTAGGCCCAAGTCGTACCACCCTCCCATACCTTTTGTGGAGGTTGATGTGTATGTCGTGAGCCGAGCCAGACCAAACCCAAAGCAGTCGAGGGATGTTGGAGATGGATGCGAGGAAGGGGCCGGGGACATGGGCGAGACGCGCCCATGAGCGATATAAAAAGATTAAAAGCAATATGGCCCCCACGAGCAACATTGTGAGTGGTGGAAAGTTGAAGCCACCTTGAAACGCCATTTCCACATGTTTTCGTCTTGGAGTTCCGAAGAACAAAGTATGTTTGAGAGCCCGTCGATGTGAGGCGGGACGACAATTGACTGCGTAAAAGAGCGAACGATGGAGGAAACTTATAGGAGAGGCGTCAGTAAATCTGGGTCGTCATTCGGCTGTAGGTCCCAGTGACACCGGTATCAAGACGGACTTTGCGACGAACACCAAGCTCGCACCATCTCGGAACCCGTTCCATAGGGCCCCTCGCGATGCCATCACCAAACAGGAAGCCTCGGGCGAGACAGTGATTGTTCGCCGTACAAAGCAGCGGGTGGTCGTTAGTCTCAGGCACCCATTGGGAAAATAAAAACCGCCCAATCGGGAGTAGTAAGCTTTGTGTCACACATGTCTTGCCGGATGGTCCCAACCAAGTCGTGACTCGCCAGCCCTAAAACCCCTGCAGCCCGTCAGCATGTAACAAGAGCCTCGCCGCCAGCTCGCACCAACCACCATGTAGGTGAGATTCTAACATGGCCGTTATCACAACCATCATCGTGTCGTTCGGTGACGATACGAACGGGGCTCGTGTATTTGGCATAGCCTCAACTCGGAACTCGGGAAACATGTCTGCCTGGGCGCGAGAGCCCCGTGACAAAGCTCCGTCTCCCCGTCTTCTCTCGTGGCGTTGGGGGGACAGTTGAGTTGGGGTTGTATAAGAGGCGACATACCAGGCAAGGTATCTCGGTCTAATACCTGTGAAAACATTCCTCTCCCCATTGCACACACGCACACAGCTTTCCGCCCAACTTGTTGTGCGGTGGTCGCCACCATGTCTTCAACCCAACTCTTCTTGCTGGGCGACTTCGCCGGTGAGGTTCTCCCAACGATCGAGAACTTGGTCAGACTGGCGCCTGGCTCTGTCAACCTTTCCGTATTCCTTCAAAAGTCGACCACTCGCCTCCGTGCTGCGGCCAACCTTGCACCCGCTGGATACCGTCGCCGGTTCCCATCTTTTGCTTCTATCCCAGAGCTTGCCAGAAATCTCGAAGACCACAGCTTCAAAGAGCCCGCAATCGTAGCTGCACTCCTTTGTGCTGCTCAACTTGGTGATGCGGTCGTGTAAGCGATTTCCTGCTGCTGTGCCGCAACCCAGGTCCACTGATACACAGCAGTCACCTGGAACATTTCCCTCAGGCACTAGAGGAGCCCAGTGTCATTCTCGGAACATGTACAGGACTTCTTGCCGCTGCAGCGATATCCTGCTCACGGAATGTCAACGATCTCCTCGCGATGGCCGATCAAGTCGTCGAGTTGGCCTTCTGGGTTGGTCTTGAGGCATCCATGAGGTCCGACCTCCACAGTTCGACAGCAGGAAGCTGGGCTACCCTCGTTCCGATTGCCAACACTCCTGAACTCACCAATATTCTCGAAGCCGTCAATTTGGAGACTGAGATCAACCAACGTGTGTACGTCAGCGCACAAGGCCCATCATCCGTGACCATCAATTGCCCCCCGTCGAGAACCACCAAGCTCTTCATGGAAACACCAATCCTCAAGGGCGTCAGAGCAATTCCTCTTCCCATCTTTGCAGCGTTCCATGCAAGCCACTTCGATGCGATTCCAACTTCAAGGGTTGTCGGTCGCCTTGACGGCCAGGTCCTGGGAAGACCAATTCAGCATCAGATGGTGTCTCCAAGTTCCGGTCAGACGTATTCCGCTGCCACCTTCGCAGATGCAGTGGCCGAGGCGACACGAGATATCTTCCAGGAGCCCATCATGTTTGATGCCTATGCGGCGGGTGTTTCCCGGCTCCTCCACACACGCTCACAGGTTTTCTGCTTTGGGCCGGTGAACTCTGTCAAGGCTATCCAACGAGCCCTTGTCGGCGCTGGCAACGAGTTGACGATCGGTGAGGTGGCCACATCAAATCTGCCCTCGAATTCCGGCGCAGTCGCAATCATCGGGATGGCTTCCCGTCTGCCTGGAAGCGAGACCTTGGAAGAGTTCTGGAAGGTACTGGAGGAAGGCCGTGATCTCCACGAAAAGATTCGACCCGATCGATTCGACATCGAGACCCACTGTGATCCCACAGGCAAAAGAAAGAATACCAGCTTGACGCCATATGGAGTTTTCATCGACCGCCCAGGCTACTTCGACACTCGTATGTTCAACATGTCCCCAAGGGAAGCTGCACAGACCGACCCTCAACAGCGCATGCTCCTTCTCACGACGTATGAGGCGCTCGAGATGGCGGGCTACTCCCCAAACAGAACCCCATCGACAGATAAGCGGAGGATTGGTTCCTTCATTGGTCAGACAAGCGATGACTGGAGAGAGGTGAACGCCAGTCAAAACGTCGACACCTACTTCATCACCGGCGGTATCCGCGCCTTCGGGCCGGGGAGGTTGAACTACCACTTTGGTTGGGAGGGCCCGAGCTACTCGGTCGACACTGCTTGTTCCTCAAGCGCAGCTTCAATTCAACTCGCTTGTTCCGCATTGCTTGCTGGGGAGTGTGATACCGCTGTTGGGGGAGGGGCAAACCTCTTGACCGCGTCGGACCTATTTGCGGGACTGAGTCGGGGCAGTTTCTTGTCCAAGACAGGCGGTTGCAAGACATTCGACCACGATGCCGATGGCTATGTCCGGGCCGACGCCGTTGGAGTTGTTGTTCTCAAGCGACTGGACGATGCAATTCGAGACCGAGACAACGTCTTGGCTGTTGTGAGATCGGCAGTAACCAACCACTCGGCCGAAGCTGTGTCCATCACTCATCCCCACGCGGAAACACAGGAGCGCCTCTTCAGAACTGCTCTTGATAAAGCAGGAATTCACCCGCATGGGATCGATTATGCTGAGCTCCACGGAACCGGCACCCAAGCAGGAGACGCCACGGAATCCCGGTCCGTGACCAACGTCCTAGCTCGTGGTCGAACCTCGGACAACCGCTTATTCGTCGGAACGGTCAAGCCAAATCTCGGCCATGGCGAAGCGGCGAGTGGTGTGACGTCTCTGATCAAAGCCGTCATGATGCTGAGAAAAAATACCATCCCTCCCCACGTTGGAATCAAGGGGCGCATCAACCAGAAGCTTCCGCCGCTGGCCAGCCTGAACACGCGTATCTCCTTCGGCAACACGCCATTTCTTCCTCGCAAGAACGGTGATGGGAAACGGAGAATCTTGATCAATAACTTCGATGCCGCCGGAGGAAACACAAGCATGGTGATTGAAGATCCGCCTGTCCTGTGCATCGATGGCGAGGATCCTCGGCCCCACCACGTTGTGACAATCTCCGGGAAGACACCCAAGGCGTTATTGGAGAATTCCAGGAAATTACTGGACTTCCTGCGAGGCACCAATGATATCAGACTCGAAGATGTCGCTTACACGACAACGGCTCGTCGCATGCATCACAATCTACGCAGCGCGCACGTGTCATCTTCGATCGAGGGTCTGTCCCGCAGTCTCGAGAAGGCCATTGACGAGGAGAAATGGGGGAAGCCACTGCCAACACAGCCCCCAGTAGTGTTTCTCTTCACTGGACAGGGGTCTCAGTACTCCGGAATGGCCTCTGCCCTCCTCAACTCCAACGTCATGTTCCGCGGCCGCCTCGAAAAGTACGACAAGATTTGTGTTTCCCATGGGTTCGCATCCTTTCTGCCCCTGCTCAACGGCGCCGTCGATCTCGCCCAGGCAACTCCAGTGCAGGTGCAGCTCTCTCTCGTGTCTATTGAGCTGGCAATTGCGGAGTTTTGGAAAGACCTTGGCGTCGTTCCCAAGGCGGTTCTCGGACACAGCCTCGGCGAATACCCAGCCCTTTGCGTTGCAGGCGTGATACCGGTCAGCGACTGTCTCTATCTTGTTGGCAAGCGCGCCAGCCTTATCATGGACAAATGCGTCCCAGGCACGCATTCAATGCTGGCGTTGCAGATTTCTGAGGAAAACGCTGCATCGTTGATCGCGGAGACCGAGGCCTGCGAGATTGCTTGCGTCAACGGCCCTGCGTCGACGGTTGTTAGTGGACCTTCCTCGGAGATCGCGCAGTTCAGGGAGCAAACGCTCTCACAAGGAATCAAGTCGACATTTCTCGGTATCCAGTATGCATTCCACTCAGCGCAGATGGACAACATTCTCGAGGACTTTTCGGCAGTTGGGAGAAGGGTGCACTTTTCTCCTCCATCGATCCCTGTTGCTTCGACCGTCACAGGAAAGGTCATCGACAAGTCGGAAAGTATCGGCTTGGAATACTTGAAACTTCAGACGAGGGGTCGAGTCCAGTTTTTCTCGGCGCTGCAGAATTTGAAGGCTTTGTTCTCTGAGAGACGAGCTGTGTGGATTGAGACTGGCCCCAGCCCCACGTGTCTCGGGCTCGTGCGTGGCGCACTCGGGGACGAGGAGTTGCTCCTTCCCTCGCTGAAGAAGAGCGAAAGCGACTGGAAAATTTTGTCGGGGGCTGTGGCGAGGGCCTACATCGCCGGAATCGACATCGATTGGCCAGAGTTTCATCGCCCGTACGAATCTGCCCTTCGTCTCATTGAGTTACCCACCTACGCCTTTGATTTGAAGAACTATTGGATCCAGTACGAAGGGGACTGGGCCGTCAGGAAAGGAGACCCGACCCCCGCTCCCCCATCCGAGGCAAAGGTCCTGCCTCCTTCTTCCTCGACCACAAGCTTGCACCGGATCGAAGCCGAGGTCCGGGATGAGTCGGGAGTCACCGTCATCTTTGCGGCTGACGCCAGTGAGCCGAAGCTCAACAAGGCTCTGCGCGGTCATTTAGTCAATGGCGCCGGCCTTTGCCCAAGCTCGGTATATGCGGACATGGCTTTCACCGCTGCCAAGTATATCCAAAGCCTGTCGGGAATAACCCTTGACTTGTGCATGGACGTCCGTGAGATGGAAGTCCATAAGCCTCTCTTGATCAGCTCTGGTGCGACGCGGCAGGTCATCTGTGTCACAGCAACAAAGAAGAGTTCTTCGGACCTCGTCGATGTTAGCTTTAGCTCCCAGGACGGCGGCCAGCGTCAAGATCATGCACATTGCGTAGTGTCCTTCGGCGAGGGCAAAACCTGGCAGAAGGAGTGGTCTAGGATGGGATACCTCGTCAAATCACGGATTGACCATCTCACCAGCGCTTCAGCCAACGGACAGGCTCACAGACTCCTCAGGCCCATGGTCTACAAGCTCTTTGCGGCACTTGTTGACTATGACGCTGGGTACCAAGGGATTGAAGAGGTTCACATGGACAGCGGTCTCTTTGAAGCGGCAGCAAAAGTCAAGTTCAACACCAGTGACAGGGATGGGACATTCACGTACAGCCCATACTGGATCGACAGCTTGGCGCATCTCTCGGGCTTTATTTTGAACGGCGCCGACAACACTCCAGCGGATGCCGTCTTCATTTCCCATGGGTGGGGAAGCATGAAGATCGTTGGTGATCTGTCCGCAGACAAGCGTTATCAGAGCTACGTACGGATGCGCGAGACTCAGGCCCGAGGGGTCATGGCTGGGGATGTTTACTTTTTCGAAGGTGATGACGTTGTTGCAGTTTGTCAGGATCTCAAGTTCCAGAAGATCAAGCGTCACATCCTCAATCTCATAATGCCATCCGATGCTCCTGGACATTCAGTGGCTACAAAGAAGCCCCCAAAGTCGGCGCCCAGGCCCGCTGCCCAACGCCAGAGGAAATCTGTGCCGACAAAAGCGCAGATCCAGGCACCTGTGGACGTCTTGAACGGTTCAGCAGCCAAACGGCCCCTAGCATTCTCTGAGATTCTCGAAATCGTCGCGTCCGAGATTGGCGTTGACCTTTCTGACCTAGCAGGCGATGCTGTGTTTGCTGACTTGGGCGTTGACAGCCTCTTGTCACTCAGTATCTCTGCCAAGCTCAGCCAGCACCTCTCTCAAGACATCCCAGCCACTATCTTTCACGAGTGCCTCACCGTGAAGGATCTTCGACAGTATTTTGCTGGAAGCTCGGGCGGAGAGGTGGATTCTTCGTCCTCGAGTGACGCAAGTGACGATGAGCCGCAGATCTTCACTGGCAACGCCAGCTTCATCGCAACACCCCTGAGCATGGGCAGTCCCACTCCAGCATCACCTCCTAACTCCCTAGCGGATATCTTCAAGAAGATCATCGCAACTGAAGCGGGCCTCGAAGAAGACGAAATCGGCGAGGAAACCCCTCTCGCGGATCTTGGTGTTGACAGCCTCCTCTCACTCGCCATTTTAGCCGCCGTCAAAGAGCAGACTGGCCGTATTCTGCCATCCAGCTTCCTCCTGGATAATCCAAACTTCTCTGCCATATGCCTCGCTCTTGATGGGGGCTCTCCTCAGAGTCCTCTCGCAGAAGAGCTCACATCCGCACTCGAAAAAGCCAAGACCCTGACGGCCGTCCCCAAAGCCGAAGCAGTTCTTCTCCAAGGCTCTACTCAGTCCAATGGGCCAGCTTTATTTCTCCTCCCAGACGGCTCCGGGAGCGCAAGCAGCTACGTCAATCTCCCCAAGCTCGGGGTCACTGGCGCAATCTACGGCCTCAATAGTCCCTTCCTGGCTGCCCCAAAAGCCTTCACCGTTCCCCTCAAGGAGGTCGCAGCGATGTATGTAACTGAGATCAGACGCATTCAGCCACACGGTCCGTATCACCTCGCAGGGTGGTCCATCGGCGGGACCTATGCCTTTGAAGTCGCCTCTCAGCTCATAAATCTGCACGAGGAACCCATCGGCAGTCTTGTCTTCATCGATGCTCCCTGTCCCAAGTATCTACCCCCACTTCCAACTGAAACGATTGAGCTCCTGGAGAAGATTGGCGCGTTCGATGGGCTGAAAGATAGGAAGACGAAAATGAGAGATGGTGTGAAGGAACATTTTGCTGGGTCGGTAAACGCATTGAAACAATACCGACCTGCGATCTTGGATGCAGTTGGTATCGAGTCGGTGACAGTGCTCTGGGCTCGTCACGGGGTGTGGGAGACGGTGGGCGAGGGGACTCGCACCAAGTTTGGAGGACAGGACAAGACGGGGAACGCGGCGAGGGACTGGATCATGGATCCGAGAAAGAGTTTTGACGCCAACGGTTGGGACGAACTGCTGCCTGGTGCACACATCAAGTGTGAGGTGGTCACTGGTGACCATTTCAGCATCATGAGGAAGCCGGGGATTGCGGAGTTGGGTCGGCGTTTGGGAGAAGCTGTTGCAGCATTGCGATGTTGACGACACTGATTTCCTTCGACAGGAGACTTATCGCCATGTTGATTACTTTAACCCCATTTGACCATCTATTTCACCCATTTCACCTTTGGGGCCAACTGTTGGCGCTATTTTATGATTGCACACTTTTGGCGATGCGGTCTGGTCATTAGTCAGTTTTGTCAACCGCGACTTTCGGTGAGTACATGAAGAGACCAGCTTGCTCTTGGCCTCGGGGTCAAGCTCTCACCTTCAACACCTCATTTCGCTCCCAGAGTCGCAAAATGGCGCGCACTACGAAGGCCATTCTCTCCTCACGCCAACAGGTGTCTCCCCCAGCTGGATAATCAGGGACCGAAACGAAAACGTCCTCGGTAGGTACCCAGGACGTACCCAAGATAGCGTTACCCTAGGGCCAGGGTTATGCATGGATGCGGTGTGCAAAAACAGACCTCTTGTGCTATTAGATTGTGTTAATATCCGTCAAATCAGTTATCCTCCCTTCTCATCATCCCCGTACTCCTTCAACACCAACCCCTCCGGCCCCCCAACAAGCTGCATGCGTATCCTCTGAGCCCGTCTCCTCAACTCCTCATAATCCCCCAGCTGTCCCAAAGTCTGTCTTGTCCCCTCATCCAACGCACACAGCGTAGCCAAGGCCGACCCGCCCAACGTCTCCGCCCTTGTAAAGGCCGTCCACCCAATCACACCAACCAAAAACACACACGCAAGTCCCAACTCAACCAGCAAGTACGCCAACCACTCCCATCTGACCCTGACAAACGTCGTCTCGACGAGAACGGTTCCGCTCACCGGCCCTGCGGTCAGTGTATGCGCCCGCCAGTCGGCTCGGATACTATCCATCATCAGCCCCTGCGCTTCTCATCTGCGTGGGTGAGAGGGAAAGAGGAGGCTCACAAATTCTCAACCCCAACGGCAATGTTCCCCGTAACCCGCCTCAAGACTCCCAACTGCTCCTCTTTGTCCACAAACCCGCCCGAGAAGTCTCGGTACATATTAATCGCAAACGCAAGGCTCAAATCCCCTTGCACCCGAAATAGCCTCCGTCCCAGCGACCGAAACATGCCCTCGTTCTCGCTCGCAATCTCAAACGTCGTCTGGCTGGCTAGATTCAGCGGGGACTTGATCCCGTTCCAGAACGACATGGACAGGAAAGCTGATAGCGATAACGACGCCAACTCGTTGACGACGAGCGGGGGATGCGTCTCAAACCCGGGCGGGGGGGAGAGGGTTAGATTCCCCCATGTGAGATCCTCGCATTTTGCGGGCGCGAGCTCAAACACGCAGAGGATGAAATTGCGGTTGAGAGGCATGTTGAGCGCTGTGGTGGTATCGTTTAAAATCGTCGAGGATACGGATACCGACGAAATGTGGGTGACGCCGTTTGTGACGTTGACAGAGTGGGATTTGGCGCACCAGTACCAGATCATTTCGACGGCGCGGAATTCGACCACCGGCAGGAGGCCCGGATCGTTGAGGTGGAGCACGTTGGAGTAGATGAGGTAGATGTTGGTAAAGGTCTGGGGTGTTAGTGATGGGAATGCCAGGGAGGGCGCCAGGTCCAGGGCGAGGAAGAAGTCAAAGGCAAAAAGGGTTGGGATGGTGAGGTTTTGGCCCGCGGGCAGGGAGGCGGACCAGGTTTGGTTTGACGGAAGGCCTGGCATGTTAGGCCATCCGCGCGGCGGGAGTTCGGTTGTTTTGAGCAGGTGAGAGATGTCGGCGATGTCGGAGCAGACGCCGAGGCTCACCATGTCCGGGAACTGGCACTCGCCCGTGCTGCAGAGGATGGGGTCCGGTGCGAGATTTTTGGTTGCCGGCGTGTAGGCGCCGGCGGTGACGTGCTGCTTCATGTTGAGGATGCGTTGGTAGTTGTCGTCGGAGCCGTCCATGAAGAACCTGTCCGTGTCGAAGACGGTGATGCGCGGGACCGAAGCTGTTTCGAAACTCGAGGGAAACGGTTGGGTCCGGTAGTCGATGGCGCCTTGGGTGACGGTAGACACGAGGAAGCTTGTTGCGATTACGAGAGCGGCAAGAAACCCGAGGACTCCTCCCCGTCTTGAGACCAGGAGTCGCAGACTGCCGAACGGGCCCCTTGTAGCTCCATCGAAAACCTCAAAGTCGTATGCTCGTCGTGGCTTGGTGAACCACACCCATCGTAACTGTCCCAACCCTCGTGTGACTGGCGTGATGAACGCAGCTTTGGCAATGGTTGCCAGAAACGCCAAAAGTGTGTTGAGCGTGATGCCAAGCGGCCATTCGGGGGGTCGATTCCCGTCATACTGTGCGAGCACAGCGATGATGGCAGCACCGCAACCCAGCCCAACACCGCACCATAGGATCTCGGGGACCCAAAATCGGCGAATTCGTCTCGCAAGCCGGTGTGTCCTCCCCTCGCCATCCTGCAAAGTCACCCGGGGTGTCGTTGGCGGAATCTCGGTCGCCACAGTCGAGTAATGGTCGCGCTTCAATCCTGCGCCTCGGTAAGGCGATGGTGGCCCCAAAGAGATGGTTTCCATTTGATGTCGTCAATTCTGCCAGCAGGAGGGTCCCGAAAGAACATTGAAACCAGGTCCAGCCTGCCCGGCACTCGAAATCTTTCGAGACCCTCGTAACTCTTATCATGAGCATTGCCGTCGTCGGTGCCGTGGCCCCTGTCAGCTGCACTGACCACGCGCATGCATGCCCAGAGTCAATCGGGGAATTTGCAGCAATTGACAGCGGGCGTTCCGCTGACAAGTCAGAGGTGAGACGCGCCTTGGTGTGGTTTGGCCGTGCCCCGTGTTTCACAATTTCAGCTTGCCGCTCCTTCCGCCTACTTTTACGATAACCTGCTTTGGGATGGCTCCTTGGCTTGAAGAATGGCGGCATGTTGGGTAAATGTTCCAAATGGGACGAACGCTTTTGCATAGGGCGAGAGTCTGGATTTCGTTGACGCTGACATGATTCAAATTCGCAGCATGCTTGTGCAACAAGCCTGGCCCCTCTGCACTCACATCACCTTGTTCTCGAACATGAACGAATGAAGTCCTGCCTTTTTAATGAGTGGCAAACGAGCCTTGGTATTTATCAAGTAAGCGGAAACCGACCTGTGGGGAAACTGCGTTGACTTGTTCTCATTGCACCGGCTATTTAAAGCGCGAGCATAACCGAGAGGACGTTCCAGTATGACGGACTTCGCCATACACAATGAGCACCAATCACCGTTTCAATTCCCCAGAAACGTTTGTTGGCAATTCCGGGATAGATCTGGGGGCATGATGATGGCTCCAACTTGTGGCGAGACTCATTGATGCTTTGCGTATAAGTTTTAAGCTTTGAAGCGTTGTATGTTGAGCCAGAGTCTCGCATTCCTTGCCCCGACCCTAAACTTCCCCAGCTTAACCATTGTTCTGGGAGATATTGACGTCATGATGTTGCTTCACTTGGCATTTATCGCCGCCCTTCCAGCAGCCAGCGCCTTCACTATCGGAGCTCGTCAAGTAGACAAGACATGCAGCATATCCGGCACCAGCACCTACGTCAACTGTCGGGATGGGCCTAGCAGAGACTTCGCTACCGTCCGACGGGTCCAGCCAGACCAAACCTTTGGCGTGCGGTGCATCACAGACGGAGAGAGCATTGATGGGGAGAAGTAAGTCTTCAGCTATATACATCTCGACAGTTTTGTGCTTGGACTGACTGGGGGTTGTAATGCGTAGGTCCTGGGGTTATGTACCCACCTGGGATTGTTGGCTCGCTATTCGATGGACGGACCTTGGATGTAAGAGTGAGTGGTGGCTTTTTCCTGTAGTTGTATATGGTAAACGGCGTGTGCTGATGATTCTGTCAAGGGTCTCTTCCGACGTGTAGGATTTAAGACATAGGACTGGGGGATTGTCTGGCTCGCGCCAAGCCATAATACGGAAGTCGGCACTAGGTGTGGGTGGGGGCTTATGGCTAATTGGCCGACCTCTGGTGGGAGTTGTGGTCATCCAGGTAAGGCTGGGGGTAACGAACGTATTGTACCTAAAGTCAATGAATTCCCAGGCATACAGACCGGGGTGGGGGGCGAGATTCCAGAATAGGCGACGAAACCAAGCCAATTTCTCGAGACACGCCGTGGTTTTGACGTCTCAACACCCGGGCGCTTTTGTTACATGAAACTACTCATGAGTGTTCCACCCTCGACGACGTGAAAGGTGACTTCCCTGAATTCCATCGGGTCTGTTAGATGACACTCGGACACAACGTCATGGCCGTCAAGACATGAGATGCCCACGGACTGGTCGATTGAGGTTGCTGGTCACCTCGTCGGGGTGGTGACTCCAGTGAGCGAGCCAAGTGCACCACCAGACGGTGGCCGTCTTGCCTGCTGTTGATAACGGAAGGGATGTCTGGAAGTTTTATTCCTCGTCCGACTTTCTCAGAAAGGGCGATTTCATCTGAGCGCTCCAGCGAACACCAGGGACTATCATTGTGAGGTATTGTGGCGCGGACTACTTTTCTGTTGTTTGCATCATGGGGCCCACAGCAGATGGTCTGCACGCAAACATTGAATCTCAAGGCCAAAGCGCCAACAGCCTCTTATGTATCTGGGATTGGGAGAATCGAGATTCTTGTCCGCCTGAATGTCTTCCATCTCTGCTCGGAACATCAGGGCGCCCCTATCACGAGGCTGAGGAAACGTGGAGGACTTCCATGATGGTGCTTGCTTCAGACCATCTCAAGGTTGCCGTCACCAACTGTCTCGAAGTGGTACGCGGTGACAGCGGGATACAACGATGGCAAGAGTTGGAGGGCAAGCTATTGGACTTCCTCACCTGGGCAACGAGCGCAATGGGGACGCACAGCCGCCTTACTTGCGACATTATGCTGACCTTGTCCGACGTCTACGATGCGTGGGGCGACACTAAGACGGCGGACCGGCTTGCCCTGACAGCATACCGTAACTCCCATCACGCTGATGTTACGGGTCAGCTTGGCGACAACGATGGCCCCTACCCCGAAGACAAGCTCAACTCCAAAGTCTTGCACGAGGTCCTTGATTCCCCATGGTCGAATGTGGCTCAACTCTTCGAGAAAAGACGTATCAAGCGAGGACAAGCGTTGGCAATCTCGCAGCGCATGCTAACCGGTGTGTCGACTGCTTGTTGTTTAGAGTGCAACTCAAGCTTCAGCAACCTTGGAGTTATATATGGCGAGGATGGCGAGCAATCAGAGGAAATATGGCCCCAAGAAATCATCAAGGTTTCAGATACTTCCCTAGACGACATGGATTTTCTGCCCGGAACCGGTCCTGTCGACAGCGAACTTTTCCCAGCCGTTGCATTGGGTATGGACGAAACGAGGCTTACCGAGGGTGCCGCCCTTCGATTTGCTCGCAGCCCTGAGTGGGTCATCACTGCCTGGGAACGTGGCAAGATCGCGCCAACGCCTAGCATTTTAACAGCGATGATGTGCCACCACCGTGGGAGAAATCCTAGCTCGCAACTCATGGCTCTATGTGCGGCGGTAGCGTTCATCCTCGCCCACGGCAGACACGACTCGGCGGACTGGGACATCGCGATGGCAGAGGCGATGCCCATTGCCAAGGATCTTCAACGTTTGCGGAAGGGTGACTCCATGTCCACAAAGATCCTTGACACCGCTGTTGGTTCGGACTTTATGATGTCTGTAGCCGCTCACCCGCATGGGGCTTGGATTCTAGACGTGTTTATGGATGCGGCGGGGGCTGAAAGGTTACCACAGGTGACCGAAGAAATCACTCTGGCAGCAATCGGCAATCCTCTCGACAGGACCGGGCTGGTTAAATCCCTCTACAAGATGTGCTCGTTAGCAAACACCAGACTCCCGGTCACGGAGGAGGTGATAGTCGCCGCGCTGGAAGCCTCCAACAATGACAGCCAGTTGATTGACGCCTTGATCGGTGGTCCTCCACCTTCAGTCAACGAGGAAATGGCGACGGTAGAATCTACGGATTTCCCCTCCGCGTCCCCGTGGCGTTCCCGACATGTCCCTCGTGAGATCCTTACCGCGGATAGAGTTGTGAGAACGGCCGTGGAGACGGGCAGTACCAACTTTCTTCGCAAAACGGTATCGGTTCAGCGTGGCGAGAGGATTCCAGTCACCCACGCCATTGCTTTGAAAGTGGCATCTAGCAAGGATGGAGACATTATGATGAACTTCTTCCAATGGAACCAGTATGCAACCCACAATATCTCAGAAGAGGTGGCGGAGGCTGCATTGGCAAACGGGTGGGTGCCGTTTCTGCGCACAGAAGAGATTGAAGTCAGCGGTTTTTACGGGGAAGATGAAGTCGTGCCGGTGAGTCGGAGGCTGGAAAGGCTCTTGGGACGGATACATCTCGACGATGACTACTTTGCTGCAGCCGGGGCCCGGCTTGTGGACCCCTTCTGGGACGCTAGATCGAAGAGGACGATTGGAGATCTCTCCACTCTCCTCGAAATCAAAGGGGATGACGCTCTGCCAGCGACCGAAGCGGCGGTTACAACTGCTATCCAATTTGCGCTCCAGCGTGTTGCCGAAGGATTTCGGATGCTGCGTTTTTCGGTCGACAAATATGGTAACGATCTGCCGGTCACCGAGCGCGTGGTTTTTGCCGCAGCAGATACGGACGGGATGCTTACGTGTAAGCACGAATATGGCTTCTGCGGGAAGCAGCAAGTATTCGAGCTCTTGGTCAACAACTTGGGCTCGCGCTTGCCGGTCAGCAGCCGCGTGCTTGAGGCAGTTGTTCGTCATGGCTGCGGTTCGGTATTGAAGCTGTTGCCAAAAATGACAGGCGATCAACTAGTGGTAACGGAAGACGTGGTCCGAGCAGCCGGAAGAAAGGGGGCTGGTGGTAAATACTCGTTGTGGGTGTGGAAACTTCTACTAGGCAGCAATGCGACATTCGAACTGACGGAAATCGTTCTGGTTCTGGCCCTGAGGGAAGTCTTTTCCTCTGCTTTTGGTAAAACAGACTCGGATACAGAAGAGGATTTTGGGGGGCAGCTTTGCGGTCGTTGGGAGTCCCTCTTCCAAGATATCGTCCGCCGATACCAACGACAGAGCGGTTCTTTGACACTACCAGAGAGGCTCATGATGATGGCGGCACAAAGCGAAGACATTTTCAAGTCCCTGGCCGGGATCAAGGGGGCGGGTCAGGCAAGACTGGCCAGCGAGTTCCTTGTGGGAGCACACCCCGCCATGATACTGGACCGCGGTACTCAGATCCCCGAACACGCTATGGCTGGGGCCATAGATGAATGCAATTTGAGGCTGAGTATATGGCGAGAAGAACGCCTACTATCGTCGATATATTTCTTACTTAAACGGTATGGATCAGAATGGCTCGATGAAAACTCAGCAATCAGAGACGCAATACTGCGAATGGCGTGGGATGCTGGGCCTGAGCAGTTGACGAAGATGATGGGGCTGATGCCAAGCCTGCGGGAATACATTTGGGACTCCGACTATCCTGAGGGACGAAAGAAGCGGTTGGACAGCTGGATGAGGAGCATGGATCATCAGGCGACAATGGCCCTCCCTCTAAAGACGATGATGGACGCAATCCAACCGTGCGAAGAAATTTGAGAATTTCCTATTCGCTAGGACTCGTGTGGGAGTCCTTTTTCCGTCCTCTAGACGGCGACTAAGGTATTTAGCTGGCAGCAAGAAGCAACCCACGCGTCCCGCCCTTATACTCGTTAAGTCTGACAAAATTGAAACAAAATATCGACCATTGCGGCCTGCTCAGCAATCAGCGTCCCACAATCGCTTTCCCTCCACCCTCGACATCTAAACTGTTGCTTTACCGCAATCTCCCCCGGCTTTTTTTTTTTTTTTGGCTCGATTTCATCTCCTGGCGATCCAGACTGCGGCTGCGGGCGCACGTATCGGCCCCCTACAGGGTCATACCACGGGCTATTTCCCACCTCCATCGGCGGAATATGGCGCGGCGGTAGCGGATCCATCGGCCCCATGTAGCCCGGCGGGAACGGCCGTATTGCCGGGCGACCTACTTTCTTTAGACTGGATATGCTATGCAGCTTGAATCAGCACGTTTCCCATCGACGCCATATCTTGGTAGATATCACATGCGGGCACCTACTATGGCCACAACTTGACAGAGTGCCCCTCTACCTCCCTCTTTTCCGGTCAATCTTGACGTTCCTCGAGCAGTTTGAAATGAGCATGAGCTGGGTATTAGGGGCCAAGCCACAGGCCGAGCACCTCGCCGCAGAGTTCAACAAGCCATCAAGCTCACCAAGGACACTCGCCTTCTCGCTGAGGCACTTCTCTTCATCCTCTCTGAGCATTTTATGGACTACCACAAGATTCTGACGGTGGAGGTCATCAGGATAGACCGCAAAGAGTTCTTCTCCCTCGCCAACAAGTACAAACGCGGGATGAACCAGCCCCTCGCCAAAGGAACGACAGAAAAGTGACGAGCGACTCGCCAAGATGGCAGCTCTTCAGGTTGAGATTAAGGATCCGCAAACGCTGGATTCCTCACCGGAGACGCGTCTTCACAAGACGCAGGAGGTGTTGGAGCTTTTAGGCGAGGAAGGAGTCGGCGGTGCGGGGACTCCTCTTGTTTATCACGATGCGTTGCAGGTTGCTATTACGAATGGTGATCGAGCGAGGGCGAGGGTTTTTGCGCAGAGGTGTTATGAGAGCAGGATCGTTGTTGCCGGGGAGGATGACCGGCGCGTGTTCGACGAGGAGGCGGTTGTGAATCAGCCGCCGATTCATCCGCTTTACGGGAAGGGTATGAAGGGGAAGAAGACGGTGAAGCAGATTCCCAAGGGGTTGAGCGAGGAGGATTTTGAGAGGTGGTTGTGAAAGAGGTGATTGGGACATACCTAGTAAAACAGATGAAGAGCAAAGGTGATCAAGAAGGAGGACTTGGGAATAGTTCTTGGTAGCAGAATCGAATGCAGCAATGGCCGCTGTAAGGAATAGTAGATGCGCTTGGAAACCGGGCGAGGATGTATACGAGGCTATCTACTGGCGTGGAGAAATTGGTGGACCGACATTAGTGCTCTAACTGATCAGGCTCCAAGGCAGCCTTGATAGTAACCCAAAAGGATCAGATGCAGTGGGCAAAAAAATTAAACCTGTGGCCTCCAATTTTCCCCCGCCCCAGAGGTTCCCGAGCTGGCGATATTTTGCACATAGGTAAGGAACGACACGCCGCGTCCTGCGACCTTGTGCCCGCGCGACCCACAGACACCTTCAAAACCACTGACCTCACACGATCTGATTGTGTGGCCTGTGCCATCACCATGCGGCTCCTCAACGTTCAATCCCGAAAACTTCACACGTACCTGAGCGTTGCTAGGGAGGTCAATCTCAATCAAATTGAAATACGACCCCACGGAGCAAATATCTCCAGATGTGACAGATCTCGTCGCACTCATCAGCCCGCTCAACGATCCTAGCCGCAACACGTCGGCTAATGTCGCGTTGGCAGGCATCTCTAGGAGGTGGATGCTAGCCAGCTGGCACAGCAAGGCGTCGGAGGACCAAAGAGCCCAAGGTATACTTCGCCTCTCAACGATGAGGACATGCTCGATATTGGCCTTGGCCCTCAGCCTGACACCCATTCAGCGCTGCTTGATTTGTCGATACAGCACGTGTCGATCCAGACCCATTCGAGGCCCATGGATTTGGCTAGTCGGCAGGTATGTTCAATTTTGTCGTATCTCTTCATCTTGGTGTGCTCAGGACGCTGCAAATCCTCAAACAAGACTTCGGGTTCTTCCTGATCCCAGGTGTGAGAGAGAATGGCATAAGGTGGGATGGCGTCATCGTAGTACGGGCTTGGGTTTCCGGGACGTATGGAGTCACAGAGCAAGAGGTATGGAGTACGTCTGCGCTGGCCGACCCTGCGCCCGGCCTCCTCTCTTATTTCTCTCTCGGTCTCCTTATCACTTGTTGGTCAGGATTGGTATCGCGTTATGGTGTGGTTGATGTCTTGATATTGAATCACTTTCGTCTTTTTCTCTTCTACGGATTTCCCTTTGCCCTCGCGTATGGGACCGCGACTCGCAGGTGGAAACGGGATGCCCATGTTTTGCCAGAGAACGGAGATGACCGACAAACAGTCCGGGATGTTTTCAAGTGGATTTGGAGGCATCGTTCAAAGATTCTATGGGCCTAGCGTGGGGATGCGCTACGGTTTGTCTTCATGGTGTTAACTCACCATATCTGGCGTCAAAATTCCCACCCCGAGTCAATCCAGCCTGTGTTGAGTAGCTCGGTCTGGGTTATTTTTCTTTTCAGGGGCGTGAGCGCTGTGCTTTCGGTGGAATTCCCCCGCTTTGCAACCTGGATGCGCTTGACACAGGATTCACTCATGACGAAGTTTGTTCCATCCTGGCGTTCGATGCGCACATGGACGGTTGACGGGTTGAAGCTGCTGAGCAATTTCCTCTGGCTTTTGCTTCCGGGTCTTCAACCGTTTGTAATCACCAAATATTGGTTCGAATAGCTTTTTGAAGGAGGTTTCTTGCGGTTTGCTTGGTTACGCAATCATTTCTGTAAAGACATTATCCCACCTACAACACAGGTAGTGATGACCACCATATAATTAGATCTTAGGATCTAAATGTGCTCTAATGAAGCGATGCGCAAACTTGTAGATGGGACCGCCGGGAGATTCGCTCAGGGGAAAATGGAGCTGAGGGGTTGTAGCCTTACATTTGAGATGAAGGTCAAATGCTGCATTGGAGATGCCCAATGGCGAGGTTCACTTGCCAGCTGCTGAGCTGCCAAGCTGAGCCCAGCCGCGGGAAGGGCTGCGCGCTAGCCCAAAGCGGTTAGAACACAAGCAGTCAGAAATTGGCAGCTGACAGTTTCACCATCACGCGTCGGTGACGTGAAATGCACCTTATCTCCCCCTTTTTTCGAGGCAAACTTTGGACTGAATTTTCCGTCTTGTGCGATCAAAAACGCGCTCGGCAAAGATGCCTTCCATCGCGAGGCGACGGAACAGCGTCTACGCACTGGCCGGATTTTTCATCTTCTTCCTGTTCGTTTCGTACCGCAATCTCGACCGGGATGGCCTGAGCTTGGCACCCTGGCCCGAGCAGCAGCCCGATGTCACCGCCGCCGACGCGAGCGGGCAGTCCCGCTGGAGGCGACTCAAGACCCAATATCCCGTCGAGACATTGCGGCAGCTCCCCACGGGGAAGCCGCTCGCTCTGCCGAGGATACAACGCGACTTTCCCTCAGAAACAGATTCCGAGCGCGAAAAGCGCCAGGAGCGACAGCGCATCGTCAAGGATGCATTTCTGCGCTGCTGGCGGTCTTATCGCGACAAAGCGTGGATGCACGATGAATTGAGGCCATTGACCGGTGGGTTGCGCGACCCGTTTGGCGGTTGGGGGGCTACTTTGGTCGACAGTTTGGACACGCTGTGGATCATGGGTTTGAAGGCCGAGTTCGAGGAGGCGGTTGCAGCGGCGGCAAATATCAGCTTTGACCACACCAAGCTCAAGGAAATCAGCACGTTTGAGACCAATATCCGGTACCTGGGCGGTTTTCTGGCTGCCTACGACCTGAGCGGCGATAAGCGGTTGCTGGACAAGGCCGTTGAGGTTGGCGACCTGCTCTACGTCGCGTTCGACACACCGAATCGGATGCCGGTCACGCGCTGGAACATGAATGCTGCTGCTCGCGGGCAGAAGCAAGTCGCGGCAACTAATGTGCTGCTTGCTGAGATTGGCTCATTCTCGCTTGAGTTCACCCGGCTTTCGATGCTCACTGGCGACCCCAAATGGTTTGACGCGTCAGAACGCATCACCGAGGCGTTGAGAGAGCAGCAGAACACAACCTCCCTGCCAGGCCTATGGCCTGTGTTGGGGAATGCCCAAGTGATGGCCTTCAACAAGCATCCGGACCATACCCTCGGGGCGATGGCGGACTCTTGGTATGAATACCTCCCCAAGATGCACGCATTGGTTGGCGGGTTACTTCCCTCATACCGCGAGATGTACGAACAGGCCATGTCGACGGCCATCCGCTACAATCTCTTCCGCCCGATGCTTCCCCACGATGACGACATTCTGCTGTCAGGGCTCGTCTGGGCCAAAACGCACGACGGCAAGTTCCACCACAATCTCAAACCTGAGGGCCAACACCTGGCATGCTTCATCGGAGGAATGCTGGCCATGGGCGGCAAACTGGTGCAAAACCAGACGCACGTCGACAAGGCGGGGAAACTAACGGACGGGTGCATCTGGGCATACAAAGCGTCCCCGCTCGGCATCATGCCCGAGACCTTTTTCGTGCTACCTTGCGAGTCCACAGCTAAGTGCAAGTGGGACGAAGCCGGGTGGAAGAAGGCCGCCATGGAGAAAGCGGGGATGGGCAACGAGGATGTGAAACCGGAAAACGCCGACGCTCTCATCGCCTTCAACAGACTGCCCAAAGGATTCACGGCCATTCCCGACACGCGATACCACCTGCGGCCCGAGGCGATTGAAAGCGTCTTCATTCTGTATCGCATCACCGGACGACTGGATCTACTGGAGTCGGCATGGGACATGTTTCGGGCCATCGACAAGCACACTCGGACGGAGCTGGCAAACTCGGCGCTGGTGGACGTGACAATAACGGAGGAAAAGGCGCCGATGAGTGACATCATGGAGAGCTTCTGGCTGGGTGAGACGCTCAAGTATTTCTACTTGATTTTCAGCGAGCCGGGACTGATCAACCTGGACGAATGGGTGTTCAATACAGAGGCGCACCCACTGAAACGGCTTCTTCCGTAAGGACTGAGGAGAAAGAAGGGGAGCGGTTTCTTTTCTGGGAATTTAGCATACGAAAAGGACATGCAAGGGCAGGCGAAATGGACCTTCGGCTAGGGTACGGAATAACAACTCACTGATAACTATCCAGGGGTCAATGCTCAGCAGGATGCATGCGTCTGCGTACTGCCGGAGCACGTCCGTGGACTGCGACATCAATTTTGCTGCCGCCGGTTCGTTACAGCGCAGCGCACATCATGCTTAGGCTCCGATTTCGGTGAGCGGTGCTGCAGGCCGTGTGTCTGATCCGAGACATTTCGTACGAGGAGGCGCCCGTCGTTACCGTGTGAAGCTGCTGCGAACAAACACACATGGGAACAACGATCTGCCGGCAATGCTTACCCGAGGTTGTCGTCGCCGCCGAGGACCCTAACCCTGGCACCACTTATACACCACCAACTCCCACCAGCCCCTCCACGGCGATGTTTAGTGCTGAAACGTCGGGACGCGCTACGCTGGAAGAGTCGTAGGAGTGAAAAGCTGGAGCTTGCCTCCGCTCGCGACACTTCGGGCCGGCTTCACGGGGGGTGCTGGTAAGGCCAAGACAGGCGGGTCTTTGTTGTCGTCATAGCCGGACAAGCACGCCATCGACGGATCTAATCTCGCCATAAACCCCATAAACCCGCTCACGGCGATGCTGGGCCACACAATCTCCAATGACGGCCGTCTGATGCGGCCATCGATAGCACCCTATCGGGATGTCGCATCATAACGCCATCTGGATTCCGAAAGGTCCCCATGCACGCACGCATCCGCTGCCTCCGCCGCCGCTTGCGCTACCTGTCATCATCTCATCTCATCCAGCCATTCACCCACTCCATTGCCGCCCGTCTCCGACACCGTCTCCTCTGAAGCGGTGTCTGGGGACCCGTCCTCCTGGGATGCAGTGAGGGCGACCTATAAGTAAGGTTGGCGCACCACCACCTTTCCCTCTGTGTCCAGACCTCCACGATACCCCCAACCCTACCCCCAACACCTCCCACCCACCGTCGACCAATCCCTCTCTTCCTCTTACACACTATCTCGTACTCTCTCCCCCCCGTCACACACACCACACCCCCACCATGGCTCCCGGCCTCCTGGTTGACGAGCCCCAGGCTCCCCGTCCGTTTGTCCCCAAGACCAGCAACAATGAGGCGCCCCGGTCCATCTTCCCTGACGGCATCCGCACCTCGGGCCAGCACCCGCCCCTGTATGATGTCCTGAAGCCCTACTCTGCCTTCCCCAAGGAGATCACCGGCAAGACAGTGTGGAAGCGCGAGGACTTCTCCAACCGCCCAGAGGCCTGGCAGCACGCCTTCACCGACGAGGAGATCGCCGAGCTAGGCGCCACAGCCGACGCCTTCATCGCCAGCGGCACGCCTCTGACCGGCATTTCCAAGGACAACTTCCCTCTCCCCAAGCTGAGCAAGGTGCTGGGCGCCCTGCGCGAGGACCTGATCAACGGCAAGGGCTTCATCCTCTTCAAGAAGTTCCCCGCGCAGGAATGGGGTCCCCACAAGACGGCCGTCGGCTACATGGGCCTGGGCACCTACCTGGGCTACTTCGTCAGCCAAAACGGCCGCGGCCACGTGCTGGGTCACGTCAAGGACGTCGGCGACGACCCGACGCAGATCCACACGGTGCGCATCTACCGCACCACGGCGCGCCAGTTCTTCCACGCCGACGACGGCGATATCGTCGGTCTGCTGTGCGTCCACCGCGCGGCCGAGGGCGGCGAGAGCGATATCGTCTCGGTGCACAACGTGTGGAACCATCTCCAGAAGAACCACCCCGATGTTGCCGAGCTGTTGACCAAGCCCGTTTGGTATTTTGATCGCAAGGGCGAGGTGTCCGAGGGCCAGGATCCGTACCTCCGTCAACCCGTTGTCTATCTGGAGAATGGCGGCCAGGGCCGGCTCTACTGCAAGTGGGATCCGTACTATGTTCGGTCCCTCACCCGGTTCTCGGACCAGGGTATCATCCCGCCCCTGTCGGAGGAGCAGAAGCATGCCATGCAGGTGTTGGAGAATACCTGCAATGAGTTGGCGCTGCACATGGTGTTGGAGGTGGGCGATATCCAGTTTGTGAGCAATGCCCACCTCCTCCACGCGAGGACAGAGTACAAGGGTAAGCTCAGCCCCTCTCCTATCTGTTTTTTTTTTTTTTTCAACAAAAAACTAACGTAACTAGACTTCCCCCCACCCGCGCCGAGGAGACATCTCCTCCGTCTCTGGCTTGCCACCCCCGAGCCCGAGGGCGGCTGGGCTCTTCCCATGCCCGACAGCCACGAGAAGAAGCGTGGCGGTATCCAGGTGAACAACACAGCGCCTAGGGCCCCGTTGGATGCCGAGTAAAAAAAGCATTTTGATCTTGCACGTGTCTCATTTAGCGAGCTTTCATTGTAATTATTATTGGGTTTCATTCATTGTCACATTTTTGGGACTGGGAAGGCTGGACATTTGCCTCGGTGCTTTTTTTGATCTTGCTAGGTTCTGAAAGAAAAGATATATTCATTAACGGCCGGGTTTATTCGGATAGATTGAAACATTGGGCGGTAAATTGATATTGCATTGCGTTAGAGTTTTTGTTGATGTAATTGCTCGGTGGTGCCCGGATGGGTGTGATAAATTTTGGTGATGGTTTGCCGGAGCATGTTGTCGGTTGTTTGCAGGTGGAAAGGCAAAGCGACCTGGATTTCGGCTTGGCAGCCGGTTTATTGCAGGACCTGGAACAAAGGATCGCACGGAAAGAGCGGTCTAGCAACGTAATTCTCGGCTCTTGCAATCACGGCGCGCTTATAATAGGGATAGATATTCAGACTACTCCTACTTGTCGTTCCTCATCACGTCCCTAAACCCACAACATCGCCCAAGGAACGCTCATCCACGCCCGCCAAAATGCGGGGGCAATATCCTTGGACCGATCAGATCGATGATTGTGACCGAGCCTTATACCCGATTGGCATCCACTACAACTGCCTTCGTGCCGAGTCGCAAATGCTGCTCTTCCGCGAGGTTGCCATGATGCTTGTCATGGACCGACTACCCCTCTTAACTAATCATTTCCGACATTGCGGGAACGGGAATCCGAACCACCGCGGCTGCGACTATAGCTAGGCCTGTGCAGACCGGACTTAACGAACTTGATGTCCGTCTCTTCCTACTTAAAGTGAAAGCGGCTGCCGTCCGACAAAACCGAGGAACAATCCGACCTACTTTTCTTCCATCAACTGCCAAGCAAACACTGGTTCAAAACCTGCCATCGTCAGCAATATTCCGGCACTTGCATCGCAATCTTCCCCTTTCTTCCTGAACCCTCGGAAGCCATGAAGGCCATCAAGATCACCGGTCCAGGCAAGGCCGAGATCCAGGAGGTGGCTGTCCCTGCTCTGCGGGACGACTATATCCTCGTCAAGGTCAAAGCCGTCGCCTTAAACCCAACAGACTGGTAATAAAACCTTTTGCGAAAGCCGATTCCCTCCTAGTCCCGCTAAACAAAGCCCTTTCTTCAGGAAGCACATTGACTTCCTCTCTACTCCCGGCTGCACCATCGGCTGTGATCTCGCCGGCACCATTGAGGAGGTCGGTCCCAAAGTCGCAAAGCCTTGGAAAAAAGGCGACCGAGTCGCTGCCTTTACCCACGGCGCAAACGCCGTCCAACCCGAAGACGGCTGTTTCGCAGAATACGCCGTTGCCAAAGGCGATCTCGGGGCCAAGGTACGCCCCCTCTTTCTCCTTCCCCATTGGCTCCCACCTAACCCCCCACCCTCACCTTATTAGATCCCCGACACCATGACCTTCGAACAAGCCTCTTCCCTCGGCGTAGGCATCACCACAGTCGGCCAATCCCTCTACCAAGCTCTGCGTCTTCCCCTCCCAGACTCGGGCGTCGCGACGAACTTTCCGATTCTCATCTACGGCGGTTCCACCGCAACCGGAACCCTCGCCCTGCAGTACGCCAAGCTCTCGGGTTGCTCGCCCATCATCACCACTTGCTCCCCTTCCAACTTTGCACTGGTGAAATCCCTCGGCGCAGACGTAGCGTTTGACTACAACGACCCCGATGTCGTGGCGAAAATTAGGACGTATTCCTCGGACGCGCTAACCCACGCTTTGGATTGTATCTCGACCAAGGAGACCGCCGAGATCACGTCCCAGTCTATCTCGAGCAAGGGGGGACAGGTGTGCTACCTTTTGAATGGCACGGCCCACTCGCGCACGGATGTGAAGGCGCATTTTACCCTGGGGTACACGGTCATGGGAGAGTACTTTTATTTTGGGGCCGGCAGGAAGATTGAGTATGATGCGCGGGATGAGGACTTTGAGTTTGGGAAGCGGTTTTGGGCGTTGGCGGAACGGTTGTTGGAAGAGGGGAAGGTCAAACCGCATCCGGTCGAGGTGGGAGAGGGAGGGTTGGAAGGCGTGTTTGAGGGGTTGCAGGCTATGAGGGAGGGAAGGGTTAGTGGGAAGAAGTTGGTTTACACGGTTGGCTAGATAACTGGTATAAGTTGGAAAGTGAGGTCCGAATGGAATTCAACTTATTGATATGGAGGAACATCTCGGGGTAATGTTCAGCCGTGTTATTGAACCCTCTCAATGTTTCACAAACAACCAGCAAGGGCAATTGGCGAACAGACCATTCGAGCGCCAAGACAACACTGCCACAATCGAGAGCCGCAAACATCACCGAGCGAAAACCTCGCACCAACGTTCTCGCAACCTCTCCTAGAACCTTCGCATTATTGGGTTAGCTTTTGACTCCTCTATCAGCACCTCCACACGTAAAAACAGACTACCGAATGATACAACATCTTTGCAACGCAAATAGTCGAGGCAGACTTCGGATCACTCATCGGAGATGGAGGGAGTCCTCCCTGCGCAGCCCTGGTCTTCGCCCACAGCCCGCTTGAAAGTGCCCTACCTGCTACTTCCAACCTACCTGCCATGGGGCGTCTCCTTCTATGGCTTTCCAGGCCATCACGGCGTGCACAACACGGAAGACCCAGCCGCCCTTGCGCACACGCTGAAAACGACAACAGCACTCGCATCATTCATGCAAGCCTGGCTGTTCTTTGAACTCATTTCTGTCTTTTTGGGATTCAGCGTCCAGCCATCCGATTTTGTCGAAGAAGGATTCGTCAACCTCGACCGAGAGATCGTTCACGGCCATTTTAGGCGATGGAAGGCGAATCTCTGGAAGCTCCCATACGCTGAGAAAAAGAGAGTTCAACAAGGTCTTGCATCCATCATTCCCTTTGCGCTATCCAAGAGCGACATTTTGGAGGAGGCCGCCAGCCTCTGCGGCCCTGACGAAACCTTTGACCGGGTCGCCTTATCCACGAAGCTCCTCGCCAACCTGCTCACAGCCCTGTTGAACGACACGTTCTCCCAGTCCACTGGTATCTGGGCACCCTGGGCGAGGAGGGCTTTCGGTGTGGCTAAAAGTCTCTTCCTGCTCACCAGGCCGAATTATGGCCAGATTGCCGACTATGTTGAGCCTGATGAGTACATGTTCACCATGAAGCAGAACGATGTCATCAACCACATCTACTCACAGCAAGGGAGTTTGGTTCCACTGCCTCCAGGCGATTCCAACGGCGGGAGGGCTGCCTCGAGACTCATCAAGCTCCTAGAGGACAACGGATGGTGTCCTTACCGAGCTCGTCTGCTGTGTCAGACTTATGACTATGTCACCCTCAACAGCCTGGCTGGCCTGCTTCGGCCTGGGGGGTTCCAAGAAAACCACCAACACTGCATGCAGCTGAAGAGATGCAGTGCCCACGAACTCGCCGTCGGGACGGATCACGATTACCGTGTACGGCACGATTGCGGCAACGGCGGCTGCGAGATTGTGAGCGTCGATTACGAAGCAGTTGCCGGTATCATACGGTCCGGCGGGATACCGGTGATTTCTGTAAGCCGCGACGGGGCACTCGACCTCAGAGTCACCCGGCTGACGCCTACCATGACGTATACTGCAATCTCGCATGTTTGGTCCGACGGCCTCGGGAACCCGACCACGAATACGCTGCCCTTTTGTCAGCTTTTACGACTCCGTGAAATGATCTGCCGAACATATGATCCTGAATCAAGCCCGTTCCACGAAGAAGGGACCGTTCTAGAGACATACCAGAGCCGCTTGCAGTGGGAGCTCGCAGCCCAACTGCGTCCCGGCAGGCCTCATTGTTCGCTCGACAAAAAACGCGTCTATTTCTGGATTGACACCTTGTGTATCCCTGTCAGCGCCGATCAATCCAGGGAAGATGGCAGAGACCTACGATTCCGCGCCATCAAGAAAATCACACCAATTTTCGCCGGAGCCTTCAACGTTCTCATCCTCGACAAGGCACTTCAACAGACCAATGGCATCAACCCGCGCACTATCTGCGGCGATGAGCTCGCCTGCCTGCTCCTCGGTTCCAAGTGGATGGAGAGGGGGTGGACGTTGGAAGAAGGGTGTCTGTCTCAATTCAGTGTCGTCCAAATGCTAGGGAAACCCTACCAGTTGGAAACCTCTTTGAAACATCTCGTGCCAAAGGTCGAGAAAGGCCACTCCCCGTTGCAAAGGGCGTTTATCCAGTCCCGCAGGGCAATGGTGCTTCATCTGAAAAGGGCGCTGCAGGAAGACAAAAAGCACATATCTGTCGATCCATGGCTTTCGCGAGCCGCCCGTCTCTGGAAGCAGCTGCGCGTCCCGCAGTTCGTTTGGATGTGGAACGCGCTGCTTGATCGATCTACCACACGACCTTCGGACGCTGTCTTGATCTTGGCGACCCTGCTGGATTTCAGCGTGTATCCGCTACGACTTGTCCCCAGCGAGGAGAGGTTGATGTCGGTTATTCAAAGCTGCGACGAACTTCCTCTCTCCCTTCTCTACCATGCGGGGCCCAAGGTATGCATCAAAGGACATCCGGAGCTCAGCTGGATCCCCAAATCTGTGGATGGAGACCGGCTTGTCGTTGGAGCTTCTCTTCGTCAGCTGTCCAAGTCCAACGGCCAGGTGACCTTTACCATTGAACGCCCTCTCAAGGGCCGAGATACCCTCCTTGTTCTGGCGACATCTCACGGGCGACGAATTCCACATGAAGTGGAAACGTTCAGGCTTTTCAACCCCCTAGCCCAGGGGCACAACATTGGAGTTGGCGAATATATAATCGAGGTGCTCCGCCCCGTCCCAGCTTCAGATGCTGAGGAAGCTCTGCGCTCAACCGCAAAGGATCAATACGAGCAGTCCCTCGGGACTTGCATCGTGGTGGATCTAGCATGCGGCACGGAGCGATGTCGTGGTATTGCGGGAAGAGGAGCGCTCTTTTACGTTGACGGGCGAGAGAAAAACCACATGAAGCTCCAGTACGACGCGCCGTTGGTCGCCTGGACCCCCCAGCAATGGGCACGGAAACGAGAGCACGCTCAGATTCCCGCCCCATCGTTTGAGCTACATGCCGTTCCTGCCCAACAGAGGCTGATGATGAGCTACGGTAAGCTGCCTAACAGCCTGATAATTACCAAATGCCCGGCCCATGGGACGGATCATTGAACGAAACACTAACGGTGTATGTATTGTACAACTCAGATATTTCAACCTGGCATACTAAGAGCGGCTTATTGCCCCGGCGACCCATGTTTACCCAACATCCCACCGAAGCCAAGCTCATCGCGCTGACTGTCTTCATGGTAGTCTTGATCGCAGTCACGCTAGGTGGCGGTTGGTTGTTCATCACGGTCCGCGACGCCCTCGGGTTTGTCCAGAGGCGACCTCTTCCCATCGGATCCACCATTGTCAGCCTCACGGGACCGCTCATCGCTGCGCTGATCTACAGCCCGATTCGCAAACGCGTGGCCATGTTCAGTTACAAAAAGTGGATGAAAAGCTTTGATGAGCCACAGGACCTTGGCGATGATGCGGCGGCGTCTGGAAGTTTTTGGTGGTATCATTACTCATTCATCGCCTTCTTCATGCTTTTTGGACGGAGGGTTCGTACGGTGGCAGGGACGATCCCCCTATTGCTATGGGGCCGAAGGGGTTCTGCTGAGGAAGACGAACTTCCGGGCGACATTCGCTTGTGATGACGGGTCACCAGCAGAAAGGAACCAGAGAAGGCGGAACGGGGGAGAGGAGAGGTGACTAAAGTCCGACAGCTGCTGCTTTTTCGACGCTCTGTGTTGATTGCCAACGTTTGCGCAGTGCTCTCCTCCTATGGTTACCCAGAAAATGAAGGACAAAGCTTGCAGCACCGGTGTCGAACTCATTCGAGATTCTCATACCAAAAGTGGTTGGAATTGGTCTTGATATGTAATTAATCCCAAACCCTACTACCTTGTGCTTTTATTTACCCTTATCGATTAAACCTCTTACTATTGATATATAATTATGTATCTGCTTTCCATCAATAAGGAACTTTAGCTAGGGTGGGGACTAAAAAGGGGTCTCTCATCTAAGGCTTCAGTCTGGCCCACAAGGTTTTCATTTTGTGCCTCACCCACGTGACATTGCTCAGCGGGTGTTGTGCATTTCATGCCTATCCCTTTCCCGCACTTTTCGGTCCAGCTTTCCACTGGCGCGGCAAATCCCGCTGCCCGCCAACAGCCTCGTTGGGCAGATTTGGCTCGTCATCACCCAACAAGGAATTCCACAACACACCACGCAGTCACCCAGATATCGTCTCCAGCCGCCGGAGTCATCCCCTCACGATCAAAATTCGAAAAGCCGAACACGAAGGCATGGACTCCAAAGGCGATCAATCTGGCCGTCCGGTACTCGACATCATTTGGCCGGCGAACCCTATCCCATGCGATGGACTTTGCCAACCCGTCGCTAACGAGAAAGAGTGGTATCCCTATCCGACAAAGAAACTCAGTTTAGTCCTAGAGGACGCTGAACGGGGTTGCCCGAAATGCCTGATGATACACCGCAGCTTTGCCGATTTCAGGGGTGACACCACAGCCAACGATGGGGACATCTACCGCCTCCCTGGGCCTGCCGGCATCTTCATCGACTTCGCCAGTCAAGAACCCTCCGTTCGGTTAGTGTTTCGGGCCAATACCCAGCCACCTCCGTGGGATTTTGTCTCGGCTACTAGAACATCCCCATGCCTAGAAGCTCGGCGGGACGAGTTTGGCCCTATACTCCGCTCATGGATCGACAACTGCAAAGCATCGCACACCGAATGCGAAGCAGTGGACCCAAAGCTACCGAAACGCGTCTTGGACGTTGGTGGTCCAACAGACGGCGGGGACATCTACCTCCGCCCGTCTCTTCCGTCGGAAAATGGACAATATGTCGCGCTCAGTCACTGTTGGGGAGATTTGCCCCTTGCTCAGACATCGGCGACAAATCTGAAGGAGAGGATGGCAGGTATCAAGCTGACGAGCCTGCCAAAAAGCTTCCAAGACGCCGTCACCTTGACTCGAAGCATTGGCATCCGTTACCTCTGGATCGACTCCCTATGCATCCTCCAGGGAGACACAACGGACTGGCAGGTCCAGTCGTCAAACATGGCAAACATCTACAACAAGGCCTATCTGGTCATCAGTGCATCTCAGGCTGCCAACTCGTCGCAGGGGTTCATCGATCGCGTTGGGGGCCAAGAGTGGCCCATGTCGACTCTCAATCCTTCAAACTTAACCCAACTTGCTCGAGTCACAAATCCGGATTCCACGGTTTCATCGGTATTCATAAAGAATTTTCGCACGTTTAGCTCCTGGGACGGACATCACGGGGTCCTTGAAAGATCACCGCTAAGCCAGCGAGCCTGGGCCCTGCAAGAAAACCTACTTGCCCGAAGGATCGTTCACTTTACGTTATCTGAGATGATGTGGGAGTGTGTCGAGTGCTTGAAGTGCGAGTGTATGGAAATGGATGGAACGTTGCTGAAAGAGGTCACTGGTTCTGGCCCTGTGAGGAAGGTTGGGCTTTCGCTATCGACGACGAGCACAAATTCCGAAAGCCACCTGATGGCTTGGAGGCATTTGTTGGGAATCTATTCCTCTCTCAAAATAAGTCACGAGTCCGATCGACTCCCCGCTCTCTCTGGGCTTGCAAAGCTATGGAAAAGCCGACTTTCTGCTGACTCAATATACCTGGCTGGATTCTGGAGTGACGATATTCTTCAGTCTATCCTTTGGCGCAAAATGCGTAGTCATCGACGCTGTCGACGTGCAGATCCTTACCGGGCGCCCTCTTGGTCTCCATTCTCCTTAGAATACTGTGGTCAAAATGATGAGAAGAAGGAGGGAGTTGGGATTCGTTGGAATCAATCTCTCAACAGACGACTCGCACACCTGGTAGATGCGCACTGCAAGCACGATGGCGAAGACCCCACCGGCACCGTCAGCGACGGGTTTATTCTGCTAAGGGGCAAAGTTTTCGACTGCCCTAACAGCTCCAGTGAGCAATGGGAAAAAAGTTCTCTGTTGGGCTCGGAAGAGAGCTGGGGCGATGTGGACTGGGATATATTCGTGGATCCTAAGGAGTGGCCGACATTAACCATACTACTAATTGGGACCATAATGGCTCATATGGATGGTTGTAACGTCAGCGCAATCGCTTTGGTTCCATCTGATCGTGTAACGGGTGCCTTTGAAAGGGTTGGAGTTGCTCATCTAGATGCGAGGATATCCACCTTCCCTGGGGAAGTGAAGGAGATCAAGATTGTTTGAGCGGTCGGCTCAAATGTGTACTAGAATTTTCTTTCACTACAACCTGCAAAATGAATTCCACTCTCTATGAAACCATTCCATTCAACCCCTCCTGAGACACTACCCCATCCCCATCCTCATGGGCGTCTTCAACTCCACCAGGGGAGCCGAGACCGTTGCGGCAACCCCAACGTACGTCTTCTTCTACTCCTGTTCTGCTCATGGATTGGCTTGTGGGGTAGCTTACATCTGAATATAAGTCCGTATTGGGGCTGCCATTGGTGCAAGAGGATCTGGCGATCAAAGTAGAAATATTAACTAGACGGCGCTCACGAGGGGAAGAGCGGTTAGATAGATTTTAGGACATATACATTCATTATTGGAGATGTATCTGATGCTCCTAGAAATCGTTGGAGTTTCGAGGATTCTTCCTGCCAGACATACGAGGCGGCAGTTCACACCCTGGGGGCCTATACCAACCCGGCCAGGGTCAGAAACAGATCCAACATGTTTAGAGGGGGAAAATGTTCATGAAAGCCTTGGTTTAAGAAAGAGGCCCCGAATTAGTTTTCATGCAAAAAACGATTTGTGGGGTGGGGCAAAAAGAGTGGACAATACCGGGATCGAACCGGTGACCGTTCACATCTGAAGCTTGAGGCTGCAAAGCGAAAATCATACCACTAGACCAATTGCCCATTGAATGATATTATGTAGTTCACTATTCCAGTATAAGACCACAAGTTCCATTTGGCTGCGATTTTTTACCCCTGATTCTCCAACCCACAGTAAGCAAATCGGGGTGCAGTCCGTCGACCGCCTGACGTAGAATCTTGTAAATGACACTGAGCGCAACACCGGATCTAAAACGGCTGCATCGAGTCGATTCATGGCTTGCCAAGGTTCAGACTACGAGATAACCGCTTGCAGCTTGATGCATTATCAGCAAATATCACAATATCGAATTGCAGCCACAGTCTGTCGAGTTCACGTTGGTGGCCCATAATACAACGCCGGCAAAAAGGATGCAACCGCAGGGCGGCAGGGGCCGAGCTTGGGCTTCCCGCCCCCAACAAAGTGTCTGCATTATCCCTGAGAGATGACGGTTTGGTACTATCGCTAGGATTGCTGCTTGTGCATTGGTCTAGTATGGTCTGTTGATGAGCCTCATGAACATCTCAACTATCCCCACCTGTTTCTCTTCCGTCTTATTTGCCAGTAGTCATCCATAATTCCGAACAAGAAACCGTCTTGAGAAGAATAGATCCCGCATGCCAGTGATGATCGATTGAGCAGGTAGACAGCTTTTGGCTTCAACCTTGACTATCCACTTGTTCTGACCGACAGAATGTCATGGAGAAGCGCCGCCAAGATTCTAGCGAGCTTCCAGGTATTAACTAGTTGACAATCTGTCAATCTCGATCGGCTGAAACCAATAACTGGAAGCAACGCAAACACAGTGGGGCTCCCGTGATAAAGTCGTTATACCCCGGGAAAATGGGCGCCATATTGACCCGGGGCATGGAGACATTTGGGCCAATGGCAAAACAACCCTGTTCCGTGGCACCTCCTCCCCAAGCCGGTTGCGGGGGTCTAGTCGGACGGGAAATTGGGAAGAAGCGCGTATAAAGCAAGCAAATAGATTGGTCTAAGAAATCGGTTTACAACCGGCAGCCCGCCGGCACCGATTACCTACCCACACCCCAGTGATGAACTGCGTCCACCGACCACATTGACCGAACACATGAACTCGTTGTTTCACAGCGGATCCCTGGACCGGGCTCCTGTTTGCCGCCTTGATTAAAAGTCTGCGCCTTCTTGGCCAGGGGACACCTGAAAGGTGGTGGACCCCCATGCTATGGATAAAGCCTCCAATGTCCATGTGTGATATAAGCGGCTGCCTCGCATCTTCTTGCCCGGTTTTGCTTCTCTCGTTCTGTTTTCGCCGCTCGTTGCTCTGCCTCAACCGCCAAGATGCATACCAAGTCATTTGTTGCCCTCGCGCTGGCAGCGCCCGCCTCTGCGCTCCTCCGATTCGGTTGCTCGCAGTTGGTGGTTTCGCGCGTGGATCCTCTGGTAAACCCGGGGCAGGTCCCATCGCCTCATCTTCATCAGATCATTGGCGGAGTAAGTTACACATAAAAGGGGGTATGTCAACAAAACAAAGCACTAACAATACCCAGAATGCCTTCAACATCACAATGGACCCGGCAAAGGACATGCCCAAGGAATCCACCTGCACCACGTGCCAATTCTCCGAAGATTTCTCCAACTACTGGACCGCCGTCCTCTTCTTCAAGGCACGAAACGGAAGCTACCACCGTGTGCCACAGATCGGCAACGCCGGCTTCGAAGGCTCAAGGGGCGGCATGACAGTCTACTACATGTAAACCCCCCAACGTTTCCATCCCATTCTCCAAAGATCAACACTGACAATACCAAAAAAACAGGCAAGACGGCCTAGCAAACTACGCCCAAACCTCCAAAGTCACAGCCTTCAAGCCAGGTTTCCGCCAACTCGTCGGCGAACCCAACTTCCGCACCAAGGAACAAACCCGTCGCTTCCGCCAACTCACCTACACTTGTCTTGAGACCTTCGGCACTCGCTTCCCCGAGTCCCTCAACCTCCCCAACAAGCCATGCAAGGCCGGCATCATGTCCAACGTCCGCTTCCCCACGTGTTGGGACGGCAAGAACCTCGATGCGCCCGATCACATGTCGCACATGGCGTACCCCGAGACCGGCACATTCGAGAGCGGTGGCCCTTGTCCGTCATCGCACCCCGTGCGTGTGCCGCAGTTGATGTATGAGGTTATCTGGGATACGGCCAAGTTCAATGACCCTGCGCTCTGGCCTGAGGATGGGTCGCAGCCGTTTGTGTGGAGCATGAATGATGCTACCGGGTATGGAACTCACGGGTACGTTTGATCTTTCCTTGTGAGGTCCCTATGGGACGAGAAAAAAAGGGGAAATGAATGATGGGATGAGTGATACGATGGGATGGACCAGTCTTGACTGGACGGAACGAGCTAAGCTAACATGTTTCAGTGATTACGTCTTCGGCTGGGAGGGCGACTCCCTCCAACGCGCCATGGACTCGACATGCTATGTCAACTGCCCGACGCTCAAGACGCAGCCCATGGCGGATATGAACAAGTGCAGCATGGAGATTGACTTCAAAGAAGAGATTGACGGCTGTGAGTTCCCTCCGTAGATTGCTGTAAGATCTGTGCTAATTAACATTTATGAATAGGGCTCGATCATATCCCTGGCATGCCCGAGACTGCTGCCAAGGCTCCTAGCCACGACCACTGACTTGTAGGTAGAATGTATGTTGCGAAGAGATAGACTGTAGACAGATCAAGGTAGCTAGCTAGTAAAAAGCAACCAATCTCACTTCGACACTCTCGTGGGGTGGTCCCTTTGCATTTGGTCCGAAACACCAAAAGGTCATCGACACCTTGGTCTTCGAGAAAGTACCACTTGTGGGCTGGGTTTTCACATTCTTTGCGATACCTTCTATTCGTAACAGGGAACTCGGGGTCTCGTTTTCGGATCTTTTCCGTCAGATTCAACAACAAACAGCGAATTTGAAGTATCTGGCAACATACCTTGAGGTCAAAGGCTTGGCATGTCGTGGAGGGAGGCCGCAACCTGTGCCTGATGGGCTAGGATGGTGGTCTCGAGATGCACTCGCTCTGGGCTGAAAGGAGTTGTCGAACGGCTCCTCACGTCTTTCTCCGCGCCTTACAGGGAGACAAACCAAACGACATTCCAACTGACCTGCTGCACCAAGGCTTCCTGCAACGCCAAGTTGAGAAGAAACTTTTGATAGAAGGAGACTTAAGCGATCAGATTACCTCTGATGGGTTGGCTTTGTATTTGCGTCTCGGTGATAACAAGGTTCCACACGGTCTTGATAGATAACTTCTGGGGATCGCCCTCCCTGAGACATCGAGACCAATCGCCGATGGATGTTGAAATAAGGTTGGGGTCTAATGAGAACCACGATTGAATGGACGTTGCATTGAACGTCCGGGATCCCCACGATCGTTCAGGAACTAGACTGAACCAGACAAAGACGGCGCAAACTCTCATCAAGAGCAACGTCATCGCTCATCAACACATCACTACTGACACCAAAGCGTACGCCACCCAGCTTGAAACAAGCTACTCGCAAACGCATACATAAAGAGCGCCAAACACCACCCTGACCATCCCTGAACAAAACACCACCAACACCAACCAGCAAACAACAACCAAAAAATGTCGCCCAAACCCCTCCGCCAACTCGCCGCCGAAAAAGCCCACGGCAAAGGCGCCAACCCCAGCCAACTAGGCGACCCCATCTCCCTCAAGTCCGAAACCTCCTCCGCCGACCCACCCCAAACGGACTCCTCGTCCTCCCTCCCAACATCAACCCGCCCGCCGCCTCCCTCATCAGGCGGTTCCCACGAAGAAAAAAAGCTCCGCTCAGGCCACCACGTCCGCGGCATGCTCACCCCCGAAATCAAAGCCGGCAAGGTGCCTCCCCCGTCCAAGACCCTCGAGGGTGACGCCACCTCCCTCGAGCGGGAGAAGCCCGTCAATTCTTCCAAGCTCTAAGCCATGCGTGCAAGGGCCATGACCCTTTCTAGCGCGTCGGGCACGTTACCCACCACTCTGAAGCACTCATGGATCCAGCGCGTGCGGGGATGCAGCAGCCCGACGATGCTGCCCTATTCGTATAGATTTAGGTTTTCTGATGAGGAGGGGGCTGGTTCCCAAGGCGTGGCGAGACGAAGGGGGATCTGCTCGGTGTTGATGGAGGTGGAAATATAGTCGAGGGTGCCGTCGAGGTCGTAGTCAACAGATTGGTCGTCGGGGCGGACGTGGCCTAGGTAGACTCTGAGGGTGGGAGGGGTTTGGATGGAGGCACCGGATGGGGGGTGTTCGGAGTCCGGGCTGCTTTCTTTTGTCGACTTGGGTTTTGAAAGAGACAGAGAGGATGGGGACGGCAGGAGGAGAGGAGGAGCATGATGCCGATGACGATGAGATGGGGAAACAGACAGGACGACGATGACGTTGCGGCGCATGAGTTCACAGGCTTGTTTGCAGATTTTTTCGATGCGGGCTATCATTTCGTTGCTTTCGAGGTAGGCGTTGCGGTTCCAGGTTATCTTGGGCTGTGGGTTAGGAGGTAGGGCAGTGAAACAAAAAGTTGGGTTTTACCTTGGGGTCTTGGATGGTGCTGACCCCACGACGCGGGTGGGGGCATCCCTGGGTTGTTCGTGACGGTTGTCTGGGCCTTGACGAGGCGTTGCTGTGTTTGAGAGGATGCACTTGGATAGGATTGTGCTGATATTGGTAACTTCGTGCAGGGTTGTAAAGATCAGGGCAGGTTAGACAAATGCTTCTGGAATATGCCCTTTTGTATCTGCTGCCAGTGCCAATCTGACATCTGTCAATGGACGAAGCGTGTCTTGTGGATGTCAGGCTCGTGTGCAAAACGTGTGTAGATGGATCGCCGTGAAACATCCACAACAATGTTAGATGGTGAGCTAAGCAGGTACTTCAAGTTATTGCAGAACTGCTCAAAGCGATTGTCGGGGTTGCACTGGCAAGCCGCATGTTGGACTGGTGTTGTCTGTGCTACAAATGGCCACGCGTGTGCTTCGCCGGAGGGCTGAGTGCTACTGAACACCAGGAAGACAATCCCGTCGCTAAGGAGGGTAACGCAAGAAATAGCAATGCTACACACGAAAAAACAAACGATGAGATCGACGATGATGGAAGCTAAGGGCGAACCAAAGCCACCCTGGATTGTGAGACGCGAGGGGAGCTGGCAATGTCGCTCTTGGCTGGTTCAACGATGGGGAGACGCTGTTCTCAACAAATAGGGGGCAAGCATAGCTTACCAAATGGAAACACTCACTTGAGTTTAGAGGCAACAGAGGGGACGGGTTTTTGTTGGGGGTATCACAGGTTGTATTTTGTTCTTTTTTTAACCGGCTGTCGCTTAGTCCTTCTTTTCTGTGGGCGCAGGCCCTTCGGCCTCCCACTTCTTTTCCAACTCAGCGAGTGCCTCGTACAGCCCCTGGCTGGCTTTTTGGTCCAGAATTCCCTTTGCGTGTCGTGGTATTTTGCTAAGCACAAAGTCTGACACGGTCGACTTCTCCCTTCCAGCTGGCCTCCCTATACCGACAGATATCCTCGCCCACTTGGCTTGCGGGTCGGGGCGCAAGCTAGCCAGGACGCTCTTGACACCGTTGTGTCCCCTATGGCTCTTTGTCCATTGCCTGATCTTGATCACACCAAGGTCCTCCTCCAGGTCATCGTGGACAAGAATAAGACCCACTTCCGAGGGGCTCAGTCCGTTGTCGATGAGGTACTCCTTGTATGCCTTGGCGAGCCATGGCCCCGATACGTTCATCAACGTTGGACTCTGTAGCAGTGTGTACTTGGCGCCGGCGGACGCGAGCACCGCTTTCTTGCCGTGTCGTTCTGACGAGAAGCTCGGGAGTTCGGATGGGAATTTTCGTTGGAAAGCCTCGAGGGCGAGGTGACCAGCGGAATGATATGTGTCGCGGTACTGCTCGGGGTTTCCGAGACTGACCACAAGAAAGCGTCGTATCGACATTGCGGGCGGTGGTGTTTGCGGGTGGGCAGCCAAGGTGACGTCTCGCTGACGGGTCTTCGTTTTTCGAGGCAGTTTGACGGTTGTCAATTAAAGGCGCAAGTCGCAGATGTGTGGGAAGGTGAATATAGCGAATCAATGAGAGAATATCCCACACGGTACTGGGACTTGCGCCCTATTTAAACGCGTCGGACGCGGTCCGGGAGGGTGACTCTTTCAGAAGGTTGAGTTCGTGAACAAGCGCTTTTTGGCGGAAAGGCCCAGAAAGCCAGGCACATTCCGCCAAAGAGACCCACATATACTTCATGACCCCTCAAATCCTACCAAAAATTGTATGGGCTTAAAGTACCTCAATGCCAAGCTTTCCCAAGCGCACGACTTGATTGGCTTGTGACCCCAGTGAGGACGGGAACCTTGTTCGCTCTGTCAGCCGGGAATTGGGATGACTCCCCACGCCGTGGGGCTGAGTTCAGCCCGATCGTGGCGCCCCTGGCACTGACGTCGTTGCTGCCCACCTGTCACTTCCGGAGGCAGCGGGGCTCGCGGGGAAGTCGGCAAGCACCGCCACAACCAGCTTCGTCACCTCTCATTCCAGGACACCAGCGGCAGGTTCCTGGCAAACACCTGGAGTTTGTGCAATCATCTTCGCCGTTTCCGTCCATGCGAACGGCCAACTGCCCGACGAGCGCAAAACACCGACGACACCTGTTCCTCGACGAGAAAGCCCAGTTGATCAGCAATTGAGCAGGCCGGCGTTCCGCCCGATCAGTTTTTGCCTTTGCTTGCCCTCGACCCCCTCGACTTGGAATTTTGAGCGTTGCCCATCATGTCTTGGGCCGGTATGCGAAACCCACGATGGCTTCAAAAGTGGTTCTTGCGTGCCAGTTGTTTCTGACGTCGCCTTGCACAGGCTTCAAGAAAAATGTCAACCGCGCGACGACGCAGGTGATGATGAAGACCGGTCCGTGGTTCCCCCCGAAATACCAGCTAGCGCTGACGTTGGCGCAAACAGGTCATGTCGAGAAGACGAACGACCGGGACTATGAAGTCGAGGAGAGGTACGACGATACAAGAACCATTTCGAGCGAAGGAGGAGACTGAGACTGTCACAGACGATTCAGAACAATGGAGGCGGCGTCGCTGCGATTACAAAAAGAGGCAAAGGGATACCTCGATTCGCTGAGAGGTAGAAAGCCCCCATACCTTTGCATAGGGAGTCTGGAGACTGGGACTGACGGGATCGTGATGCAGCAATGACGGCCTCCCAGATGCGAATCGCCGAAACGATCGACGCATTTTATGGAGATGCGGGCGCGAAAGATGGCGTGAGTAGGAGTTACAAGCAGGCGGTCGAGGATCTAGACGCAGAGACGATCAAGGCGCTCGATGGGCCATATCGTACCACGGTGCTCGAACCCATCTCGAGGTTCTGTGCCTATTTCCCCGACGTCAACGAATGTACGGCCCCATTTACCCATGGCACAGCCATACCCCCACCCGCTGACCCCCACAGGCATCAAGAAGCGCGGCCACAAGCTCCTCGACTACGACGCTCTGCGCGCCAAAGTCAAGAAGCTGGTTGAAAAGCCCGACAAGGACGTGACCAAGCTACCCCGAGCCGAAAAGGAGATGGATATGGCCAAGGCGGCGTACGAACAGCTCAACGAGCAATTGTGCACGGAACTGCCGCAGCTCATCGATCTCCGCGTACCATATCTCGATCCGTCGTTCGAGGCCCTCGTCAAAATTCAGCTCCGGTTTTGCGCCGAGGCGTACAGCAGGATGGCGCAGGTGCAGCAATACCTCGACCCCGACACCCGTGAGCAATATGCGCAGGGTCAACTGGACAGCCGCGTCGAGCAGGTGCTACAGGAGATAAGAGAACTGAGCATCAGCGGAACCGTCTAAGAAACTGTCGGAGCGAGGGCATGAGTTCGAATGATTGAGGAGCGAGCGGACCGAGAGGTCTTTAATGGCGTATTGAGACACGATGCATTGGTAAATGGAGGAACACAGAGACACAAGGCGGGGCATGAAGCTCGATAAATATCGGTATGGCAGCCTTGGACAAGGGATCTGCCGACGCTGTGCCCATGGGACGGTGCTGCGGTCACGTCCGGGTGTTTGTAGCATAGCTTTTTTTCTACACGTAGCCATATCCCGATAAATAGCATTGCTTTCTGGATGGTCGGATTTGACACATTTGCACCACCAGCCTGTTCCTGGAACTTGGAAGCCAGTGAAACCACTGCAAAACTGAGATTCAGCAAAGATGCCGCATAGACGCCGAGTTCGCGTCGTCAAGATCGGCCTCACATCCAGAGTCTAGATGCTTGTGCCCTGGTCGCGAACGCTGACGATCCATCATCGGCATCGGACCGTGCACAAGCAGGCGCATCGTCGGCAACCCTGCGCATCATTGCGATCCATAGATCGACAATGCCTGACACAGCATCCACAAAACATGGCATTCTGAGAAACCCCCGTCACCCCGTGTCGTGGTGATATGTCAACAAGCACTCGGACTCCTAGCGGCCGCTCTCCTGTCAATTTTTGGCGCATCGGAGCGTTTGCACCGAGGCTGCACAGCCTGTCTCAAGTCGTGTCATGTCATTCAAATGCAGCGTCCGTCAGACCGTAAAAAGCGACAGCTCAGATCTCGTCCACTGGATCCGGCGACTCGCCCATTCTACGGCAGTGCGCCGTTGTGAGATCCAGAAATGGGTGTCGACGAAAAAATGCACGATTGGAAAACGCCGGGTTGAGGCTGAAACGCACAGCGCCAAGAACCAGATGGACGAAACCCCTGGTCAATCCGCCCCCGGCGTTTCGGAGACATCAACCGACCTGGCGTCAATTGGTGGTCGGAGGGGTGTCGGGTCGGCGGTTGACATCGCATCGACTGCAGGCGCTCTTCTCTCTTCGTCCGTGGGCCGTAAATGGGTTACGGGTTGTTGCCGCGGTCTGGCTGTATACAGTATCCATCCGTAAAGGGGGTGTGCGCGATAAAATCCGTGCAGATCTAGACTGGTCTTCGTCTGGCCGTGACGGGACCGACGTGCATTTTTACGCGGGGTGGTCAATACGGGAGGGTGGGAATCGCCTCAGTACTTCGGCCCGGGATTCCTTCTTTCTCCAAAGGTGTGCTGCAGAGCAAGCAACGAAATGGGAAGGTCAAGCGGGGTGAGTGTGGTGAGGTGTGGCAAATAACCCGGACTTGGGGTGTAGTTTTCTCTCTCGATTCATCTCATGCTCCATTGTTGACGCCCCGGACGGGAACAAGCGCGGTCGATAATAGTTGGAGCAACAGCTGTCGTGAGACGCTGTGGATGAAAGACCAGACCGCTGCGCCTCTTTAAAATCGGGGCTCTTGGTTTGCTGAGAACGCGCCGGAGGTTCCCTGAAGGTCGAACATGCGACGGGTGGGGAGAAACCTTGTCAAGCTTTCTTCAGGAACGCGTTGGGGCGAGACTGTGTCGCGGCCAGAACGAATGATGGGCAATGGCCCACCGGTTTGGCCGAAGAAACGTCCCATCAGACGTTTCAACCAGGCCATGGGATCAATGGTGGGGTGGCTTGTCATTTGTTCAGACGCCTCCCGTTTTTCTTGTCCTAGACCTTCCGTTTTCGTGTTCGGCGCGCGTCAATTGGTGTTTGTTGAGTGACCATTTATTGACATGGCATGGTGTGTTCGCAGTGACAGCAGCGCGTGTCCAGTCTGTGTTGTGTTGTGTGTCTGACGGAGGCTGGGATCACCGACTGGGTCTGCCTGTCCAGCGGACGGTGGTACCTGGAAGGATTAATTGCCATGGAGATGGTGTTGCCCTCATATCGGAGAATCGCTGTTTCCTGGGACCGGCTGCATCGCCGGTTGCCATCCCGCGTGGTTACCAAAAAAGCGCAACCACCTTTTCCCATTTTGCGATGTTGGAGAAAGTGAATTCATCCAGGACCGGTTGCTTTTCCCGGACCCGAGCCGTTAACAGCAACTTCACCCCACCTGCAGCTCGGGCTGTTAGCGAGGGGCACTCCCCCATTGTTCTGGCCCCTGCTTCCCTGGCCGCGCAGATTAGCGCCATGCACACACTGCAGGGCAGCGTGGCATTCTTGGGGAATCACTGGTCCGACAGGAAGTGGCTACCACCCTGCCGCTGCGATAAGACTGGGATCCCAATTCAACCGTTTTGACGAGTTTCGCATCGAAAAGATACATCCACCTGGGGGCTATTGTTGCCACCAGAGCCAGTCGCTACATATCAGGTCGTGGTTCCCTCTGTCCCGGTCCTAGGCCCTCTTGTTTTCTCTTCTCGTTCGTTTACTTTTTTTTTACCACCTGCTGCCGTTTTGCGAGGACGTGTGCCGGACAATTCCTCCGAACCCAGGTCGAGCCCGGGTGTCATTGCAATCACAAGCGCTGCCACTCATTACGACACAGCGTGCCCAACCACCACGGAAACACGAGAGGTTGGCATTCCAATCTTTTTTGGTCTTCCGTCAACTTGTGGCACAAAACAAAAAGCGTCGGCTACTACCAGACCTTGTTCAACACTATTCGCGCTTTACACCAGACAGAATCGGTTGCCCACCATGAACATTGGCAAGAAATTCGATCGCGCCTTCCAATGGGCTGGCGAGAAGATGGGCGCTGAAGCCAAGACGACCATGTCAGAGGACTTCAAGATGTCCGAAACCGAGATGGCTCTTCGCTTCGATGGTGCGTGAAATAGATCGTGGGGAAACTGGACGTTTCGCTAATCGACATGTGACAGGAATGGACCGGCTCCAGAGATCGATGAACCTCTATGTCAAATGGCTTGGCCGCCGAGCTGATGCATCCGAGGACAAGGAGAAAGGTCTCCCGGTCAGCTACCTGGGGCGCAGCATGATGAATCACGGCGAGGAGTTCCAGCCCGATTCCGAGTTTGGCAACTGCCTCATTGCGATGGGTCGAGCCAACGAGAGGGTAGCGGCAATCCAGGAAACCTTTGTCACGGAGGCCACGAATACTTGGCTCGAATCGCTCGAGCGATCGCTAGCCATGATGAAGGAGTACCAGGTTAGTAGATAGGTCCCGTTCGACCTAAAGGAGTGCCCGGCACACGTTGCTAACACGCTACCCATGCAGGCCGCGCGGAAGAAGCTCGAGAGCCGCCGACTCGCCTATGACGCAAGCATCACGAAGATGCAAAAGGCAAAGCGTGACGATTTTAGGCTGGAGGAGGAGTTGCGGGCCGCCAAAGCCAAGTACGAGGAGTCCTCTGAGGACGTCGTCCGTCGGATGCAAGATATTCGAGACGCCGAGGCCGAAAGCGTTCGGGATATGACCCAGTTCATGGACGCCGAACTCGATTACCACGAGCGCTGCGCGGAGGAGTTGAGGCGGGTGCGCAAGAACTGGGCTGCTAGTTCGCCCGGTGGCTCAAGCAACTATGGCGGTATGGAGAGGCGCCCGACCGCTAGGAGCAGGTCAAACACAGCGCACAGCTTCTCGGACCGCCTTTCGCGAACAAACAGCCACAACATCTATGAGACCGACGAGATCGAGTCCGAGGCCCCTCCTGTCCGCATGCCCATCCGCAGCAGCAACAGCCGCATTGGACTCTCAACACACAACCAACCAGATGCTCCTATCCGGCCAACCATTAGCAAAGCTAGCACCTTTGCAGGTGGCGCCAGTTTGGACCGCGAGCGAATTGGCAGTCGCACTTCGGGGACGACCACAACAGGCTCGACCTATGGGATCAACCAAAACATTCCCAACGTTGGCACACTGCGTGGACAACTGCGTCCGGTTAGCAAGATCGTGACAACCAGGGATGATGTTTTTGCCGACCGTGATGACGACACAACCGACGGCAGTGGTAGCCCGGATTGGGGCAATCGCAGCGCAAGCCCAGCAACCAGCTACGGTAGTTTGAGCCGCACCTCTAGCAACGTTGCAGTCAACAGCACTGGTTTGGGCTCCAGGAAAGCTCCGCCACCGCCCCCTCCTAGTCGCGCAAAGAAGCCCCCACCGCCGGTTCCCGCGAGACGGGGAGATGTCGGGTACTAGATGTATCCAAGAAACGGTTGACGGATGCGAGGGCGCATCAGTGTTTGGGCTTTGGTCTAAAGGACGTTGGGCAGTTCAGGGTTTTCCGGTCAGTTCATGGTCCGGGCGGGCAGCGGCAGCTGTATAATCGGTTTCGGTGGGATGGGTAACTCGGTCGATCTGGGAGGCGAACGGCGTTTGGCAGTTGCGCAGTGTTTTCCGAGGAATGGTATCGCATAATGCAGTGGACTGGATCCGCACGCTTTCCACAAGAACGATGCAGATCGTGAAGTGGTCCATTGGTAGATAGACTGGGTATGATGAACAAAATGTATGGCCTAGGCTGTTATGACTGACGAGCTTCGTTTACAAACCCTGGGGATGGTGAATTGGTGACGTTGGGAACATCGAAAGGACGAAAACGCGACAACGGGTGGACCCGCCTGGCCAAGCCTGGCTCACCTCGGTGAGCAATCCCACGGCGCCGCGTCCGCCCCACATTGCCTGCCGGATGTTTGACCCTTGTCTGCACCCTGGTCTCTGCGACAAAGCTTCGAAGCTCCCCTCGCCGCCCGGGACTCCGCCATTGACAACGACAGAGGCCCACGAGCAACTATTCCTGCAAGCTGTCGCTCAAGCAATACCGCCCCACGAATACCCCGACTACCAGAACAACACTCGAATCCCCGAGGCGACAGGCCTCCAACGGCGGTCATGGCGACCGAAGACGCCCGGTACCGTCAGTCGTCACAGTTCCGAATTTGGTCCTTCTCCCCCCCTCAACTCGCCTCCATCCGCGAGAAGACGAACGAGCAAGCGCGGGCTAGCATTTCGGTGCGCATGTCGCAAAGCCCCAAGTCGTCCGCGCCCACCTCGACCGCCAACACTCCCGACCCCGAAGGCACATCGTCCCTGCCCGAGTTCCTAACCGCCGCCGAAGAGGCCATCCTGGTATCTTTCTATACCTCGGAGCTGATCCGTGCCGGCGACCATAATGGCTACTCGGATGACATGAAGGCGACCGCTGCCGCCTTCTTCAGGAGGTTCTATGTCTACAACAGCATCATGACGTATCCGCCCAACGAGATGTTGATCGTCGCGCTGTTCTTTGGCTGCAAAGCAGAAGGCTACTACCCCCAAATAACACAGTGAGTCGCCGGGCTAGGGCACCGCTCGAGAAGTGTTTGCTAAACTTGACCAAGATTCGCGACGACTTTCGGCCGACAAAACCCCGAAGAAATCCTCGCCGGCGAATTCCTCCTCTGCCAAGCCGTCCGCTTTGCCTTTGACGTCAAACATCCATTCCGCGCCCTCCGCGGCGCCATCATGGAGCTTCGACGGCTCGGTAACATTGAGGTAATATCCACCTCCAATTCCCATTCAAATCACTGCTTGCTGACTTGTTTTACTCCACCAGACGCAACGAATCAACGACGCCGAGAAGCGAGCCTACAACATCCTCCAGTTCAGCCCCTTGATCACCGATGCCTACTTCCACTACACCCCCTCGCAAATCTGCCTCGCCGCCCTGTCCCTAGCCGACCGTGGGCTCGCCGAGCGCCTCATCTCCGACACCTTCCACTTTGTCGCGCCGCCAGCCGACAGCGGTCCCGGAACACCGATGGAAACGGGCGACGGTCCCTCACGGGGCGCGACCAAGCCCGGCGAAGACAAGGCGACCATCATCGGCGTCCACATCCGCGACAAGGTGCTCGGCACTATTGAGGCATGTCGAGACATGCTGAGCAAGGAACTCCCCGAGCGAAGGGAACACTGGACCAACGTTCGTTCCCTCTCCAACCCACAGACAATACAACACATACGCTAACAGGAATAACAAACAGAAAAACGTCTACAAAGCCCAGTTGCAGCCTCTTAGAAAGAAGCTTAACAAGTGTCACCATCCAGACCGCTGGAATCTGGTCGAACTGCAACGCGCAAGACGAGAACAAGCGATGAAAAAGGCCGACTCGGAGGACGGCGATCCCACCGACCGAGGCGGGACAATGGCCGACGACGGCGCCGTGTTCGGTGAAGCCGGAACCGTACACCTCCCTAAGAGACGAAAGGTGGTCAAGGGGCTTGATGATCCGTTTGGAGGCCCGTTAGGATAAGTGGAGATGGTGTTAGTAGCATCTTTGGGCTGGCGTTTTGGAGGTTCAGGGGTTGCGTACTCGGCGGCGTTTTTGGTGCAGGGAGTGGAACACCACTTGGCGCCGGTCTGTGTTTCGTCTTGTAGAAAAGGGCAGGTCGTTATCAAATAAATGACATACACAATCAAGTCAAACGGAACATCGTCCACTGAAAAAAAGTACATCCAAGGTTTCGATGCATCACTCAACGTTTAAATGTCTTGAAGCAATGTTTAAAAGGCAATGAGCTTTTCTGTTGACGCCTAGCGGAATTAGTAGCACCTGTCCAGGCCAACTTCAAGGGGTATCAAGACATAACAATCGCGTTATTACCAGTCATGCTGGCATGTGCCTGACAAAAAAAAATAAACCCACACACCAACAAGTTCAGAGGCATCTTTGTCTCAAGAAACGAGATTGAGATATTATTTCAAGGCATCAAATAATGTTCCAAGGCCTTGAAATCATGCTCTCAGCACTGGATATATCATTAATATGCCTATTTGGAAGTGAACCAACCGATGGAGAGCGTTTGGGGTGGCCTCAGACGTATTCGCCGTGTGGGTTTTCATGTCACACACTTGGTTGGGGTCCTTAGTACCTCTGCTGCCCCCAGAATCCCCAGGTCGCCCACCTCTACATCGTTTGAGGAGTAAGGACTCCCATGCCTACTGCGAGGAAACCAGGACTTAGAGAGGAAACCTATCATTGCTACCAACTAGCTATGTTCATGATCGCTACCGAGCAAACCTGCTCAAGTTCATGAGACCGTATCAAAAAGTTTCCATGCCTATCATCCCCCACTTGAGAGTTGGCAGAAAAACAAGAGGACTAAAACAACAACAAGAAACGTATTAATCCCACAAGCAAGCCAGCCATAGTGATCCATCACGCTTTCCCCCATCCTACGCCCTGCACCATCACCACCGCCCAACACCAGCAGCAAGACCCACTAGGTCACTCCATGAAACCCATCCTCTTCAAGGCATCCTCCAGCGCCTTGAGCGTCGTCTTATCAGGCTGATACGGACTCTTCTTAGCCTTGACCAGTATCAACTGACCCCGCCTCTCAAAGTGGTGACGAATTACCTCGCCCCAGACCTCGTCGTCCTTTCCGTCAACTAGCGTGTTGCCGATTGGCAGAAGCGGAGGAGCATCGTAAAGCATCCCCGGCCAATGCGAAACCGGGAACAGGAAGAGTCCCGAGCCGTCGCCCTCTATGTGACCGAAAGGAGGAGCTCCCTCTGTGGTGTGATCCCAGGGAGAGGACCAGAACGGCACCCCGGGCGGCGTCCCAAGGCTTTGAGGGGGAGTGACGTAGTCGTCCACAGACTTGCTTTGCAACTTGACAAAAAAGTCTTGGTACTTCTGGGCCAGAGGGGGCGGCGCGTTCTTCATAAAAGTCGGGATGGTAATTGTGGCTGCGGGAGGGCCGTTCTTGGCTTTCGATGCATCTGCCTTGGTTGAAGAGGCGCTTGGGGAGCCTGGAACAGGTGGTTGTGCAGATGGTCCATAACTATATGGCATATGTGGAGACGCCGAGAAGACTGGTTTCCATTCGTTGCCATCCGAATCGATGTAGTATGGCGATCCCATCCAGGCAGTGGAAGGGTGGGGTAGTGGAGGGGCTGAGGTGTTGGGAAACGCCTCGGTCACCGGAGAAGCCGCTACTAACTTCGACGCGGTTGACGCTGGTGATTTCTTTGGTGTCGAGGCCGGGTCCTTGCCTTTGCCCTTATCAGAGCTTCCGGCTTCCCCTTTGTCAGGCTGCGAGAGCCTTTCGTTGAGCCACCCGATCATGGCCGTCGCGATGGTGTGTCCGAAGATGGTCCGGTTATATTGCTTTGATCCGGCCTCGTCAAGGTGTGCTTCGCGACCGGGCTCGTTGTACCATGGTTGGCTGCACAGGATCATTCCTAGTCCTCCAGTCAGCGACTTCTCAGTGTGCGCGGACCTTCCGGCTTACCTTGAATGGAGACGAGAACTTGCAGAATTGTTGATTGGTTAGGAACCCAGTTCTGGCCGGACCAAGTCCCGAGCAAAGAGAGACAAACTGTTCAACCAAGTTAGCCCGTGACCAGGACCCTGAGCATGACGCAAAAGTACGTACCCTTCCCGTTAGCATACAGATTCGGGTTGAAATGCACCCTGCCACCACTCGTCGTTCGGAACTGCATCTGCGGCGGTTTCTCAGGGAAATATTGGTCGCAGAAGAGATCAAACTCGAACAAGCCATTCTCATACGGAGTATCCTCTGGACCAACTATCAGCACTTTCATGATGTCAAGACGCGATGCGCCGTGTCGGACAAAGATGCCCTCTGGCAAGTCGGACCGCAGTGACGAAACTTGGGTCAAGAGCTTCTTCATACGCGTACGAGGCATATTGGTGTTAGCCATGCCGCGCGCTTTTGATGCGAAGTGAAAGCTCTTCAGAATCACCTCGTCCGGGAGATCCTTTACACAGTGTTCGCGGTGCCATGCCTGGGCCTCTCCTTTGGCTTCCTTCGCTGCGCTCATCGCTGACCTAGAGCGGGTCATGACAGTCGAGGACTGAGCAATGGGTTGGAGCGACGTCGAATTATCACCAAAAAAGGAAGACCGCGAACGCTTTCGAGTCTCTTGGATGCCAGACGCCGTCGATATGATCTTGTTCGCGAGCTCGAGGGCACCCGCCTCGTCGTTCGTCTTGAGCTCGTCAACATGCGCGGACGCGGCATGCAAGTAGTACCGGCACGTATCTGCAAGTGTCTCGAGGAGTCTGTTAAGAGGCTCTGTTTTCTCAGCCCCTTGGGAGGACCCTGCTGTCCGCTCTGGCGTCCAGAAGGTAAGCGGACCGAGCTGTTCGGCTTCCGAGTACAAGACGAGATTTGTGAACAGGAGGTGGAGAAGTGCAGAGGGATGTCTCGTCATCGCCGCGAGAAAGTCCATAAGTGCAGAGTACAGCGACCGGCTTGCCGTCATTTCCTCAATCGAAGTTTGGCGCAGAATCTCCGAAGCCTTTTGCATCAGCGGGCTTCGCGCGAGCATGAAGGCAACTGCGGGCTGGCTCTCTTCGAAGTCAAACTGCGACGGTTGATACCGGGTGCGAGACGGAAGGAGCACCGACAACGCAGCATAGTACTTTTCTGCCTCCTTGTCCTCGCGTGAAAAGGTTGGTTTCGGTTTCGCCTTCGTCCCAAGGCCCAGGAAGTCCCCCGGGCTCCTACCCGCGAAGTAATCCGGACCGCCGTACCCGATGCCTTTAGAGAGCTGTGACATCTTAGGTCTGTGCTTGGTCAGCTTTTTCTGCATAGCCGCTTGTGCAGCCGCTGTAGGGGTATACCCCCCTGCGATGGCATACGCATTCGGGGGTACGGGGTGACTATGGCTGGACGCTGGTTGGGCGCTCGACGGGTCAGGCTCTGACGTGGATCTCGGTCTCATTCCCCGCCGTAAAAGCCTGTCTCCCAACTTTGGCGACGGGGCGACGGACGGGTCTTTTTGGAGCGGCCCAGGACCACACGCGAGAGCGAAGATGAGAAAGAGGCGGCTGTGATCACAACACCACGACACTTTCAGGTTCTGCCTCTGAGCGGCGACCCTCGAGGGGAAGACTTTGTGGAGAGCGCCGCAACCGCCAGCACAGGACCAGATTTTGCAATCAGAACATTGCAGGTAAGGGTGAAGAAAGCCTGCTTGGTTAGTCGGGGGCCCCCGGAGGTGGGAAGAAGCGCATACCTGAGTACAGAGACTTCTCTGTCCATGATCCCATCTTCTCCAGATTAAAGGCCATGTATGCTTGACATTGGGCGCATTTTAGCGTCGTCAGATATGCGCCGTACGTTCGCGGGTCGAAATCCCACGGCTCTGAGCAGTATGTGTTGGCTTCTGCGGAGTTGTTGTTAAGATACTCCTGCAGCCGCCTTGCAACTTGTTCATCCATCTCTATCTGATCCATACCGCTGAGCCACAAGTTCAGCGATGATGAGTCCGTAAATTGAGACATGGGACTGCCAAGCGGAGAACTAGTCAAATCTATGGGATCATCAGGCGTCGATCCATACCGAGCAGAGGGATCTGAAAGTGCATGTTAGTGACTGCGTCTACGTGTGCTGGTGGCAGACTTAGCGTACCTTTTTGCATGCTCGATGCGCTACTGGGAGTCCGACTTTGACTTCCCCCGTGTGCAGTTGCGCTATGTTGCGAGGACGAGGTCGAGCCCATCTCGAGGCCAACCGGGTGAAAATTGGTTAAAGTTGTTGAAGTCGGGATTTGAGGGATCGTGGGCTGAGAAACTTTCCTAGGACCAAGGTCCGATTGCTGGCCCTGCGGCGACGGAGGCAACGTCTTGGGCTGTTTGGCCTGTTGAGCGGCTTCGCCGTCCTCCGAGATGCGCCGCTTGTTGGCCGACGTGAATTTGTCGCTCAGCTTGTGTAAAGTACTCCCTAGTTTCTTGAGGGGAGCCATCCTAAATAGGCCTCCCCGGTGCTCTGTGTCGCTACCTATGGCGGATGGAGCCCCAGGCCTAGAGTGGCTCACGGCTTCGGGAGCTCAAAGACGACGACAACTGACCGCGGCATGCGCTCCGCCACACTTGTCAAGGCCTGTTGAAGGTCCTAGGATATGGTTGTGCCTTGCCTTGATTGCTGCGCGCTTGTCGCAGCGTGCGGTGCGGTCCGCGTGGAATCGGTTGGTCACTTAACCTGGGTCCTGCTTCCGTTTGTTTTCGAGTGACGGAGGCAGAATGAAACGACTGGCTTCCTGCAGAGGTGGGGCACGCCACGAGAAGGGTGGCGTGAAGCGTGCTTGTCGGCTTCCGGGCGCCGTTGAGACCCTGACGGTTTGCTGGGGTGGGAGGTGCAGGTGCTTTGCGGAAGATGAGGTCACATCCACGAATCGCGCGCGCGCAAAAATGGCGTCATAAAATACTGTCAGAAGTCCCAAATTGTTCTAGGTTCGCTGCTCTGGGGAAGTGGTGGCTTTCCGAAGGTACAGTGTTGCGGAGGCGGGGATGGATGACGGTGCGGAAGAGGTGTCGTTGATTTTGGGCGACCTTCGGAGTGAGGCTCTGGTCCGGGCAAACCGCGGTTTCGGGCCTAGAGAATGTGCGACCTGAGGAAGGGACAGAAAGCTTGTACCTTGCGGCCTGCCAATCCTCGCTTGGGAAAACACAAGCCCCGCGGTTGGTGTTCTGAGGTGTGGCGGGGAATGTGCAATTGCAGCGGAGGTGCCTTCCTGCTGCCTTTGCAGGCAATGTGCTGAAAGTGGATACAGCAGCTGTCCGGCGGTGCGCAAGTGGGATGCGGCCAAACAAATGCGCATGTGTGGGTGGGTGGCTGTCTCACTCAAGCTTGCTTGGTAGGTCGTGATCGACTTGTCACAGAAACATGTCATTCGCTGACCCGAGCCAGCATCGAATCACATCAGGTCAACCTTCTGCCTACAAGTCCAACAAACGCATCTGCGGCTACTTGCGGCTAAGTGCGTGTCACAGCATTCGGTCAACCTGTCTTTGCGCATAAAAGCGTACCCTGAAGACCTGGACATCATTCTGTTTCACACAATGATCATTGATACCACGCAATCTTTATATTTGGGCGGCGTGGTCAGCGTGTATTTGTTCCTCAAGTGACTCTTCAGCTGGGAGGTTGACAGTATCCGACCGCTCTGGCAGTGACTATTACAGTGCACGCATTCATCTGGGGGACGTGGATGCAGTCTGTTGGGATGAAATGACTGGCGGTGAGTAGTGATAGGGAACCAAGGGAAAATGTCGATATTGGGGAGATATCTGAATTCGATGCAGGTTCCGGAATTCTTGCCCATTGAATTTCGCTGCCAGGATTTGGACACTCATGGTCTTGTGCAAGGGGTCTTCCCGACGCAGAAATTGGCAGGAGCGATGTGTTTTCGACCTTCCCATGGTATTGTCGGATCATATCAGACAAGCCGAAGGTTTAGGTTGGCAGGCGCTGCCGGTCGTGGTCGTCCATCCTGAGTCCATCTGCATCGAACTTTGGCAGATCGAATGCTTCGACGTACTACGCCGAGTCGACATTCGCCTTGGTTTATACACCGCAGCCGGCTCTCTACAATACCCTCCACTCAGCAATGGTTCGCGTCACCTTCTGCAGCGCCCTGCTTGTGACCCTGACCACGACGGCAATCACGACGTCCTTCCCGGTGAGCATCCAAACGAGTCTGGCTCTCAACTCTCGACTCGCCAATGTCCATATCCAACAAAGTGCCCTGATTAACGAGCCCATTACTTTTATGTACGGTAGTTGTGCAGCTACCCGTCGCCACGACTGTCACCATGTTGTGGGCGAAACCACGGACAGTTCGCATGACCGACTCGTCTGGATTGTACCTGAGGGGGCGCCATCCGGTGGCTGCATACTAGGATGGGGTAGCATCACTGGGAGGCTGCTGGGGCGAAGCGAAGAACAAGCCATTGACGTTGGCGCAAGAGACCGGCGACGTCGCAGAAGACTATCGCGGAGAGACCATTCCCGGACAGCGGTTCACATGGACAATACAACTGGTGTCGACGTTTGGGGGCCCTGGTTTGACGGTGTCAGGCTGCTCGATGGGAGCGAGGTCGGGGCGGTCAACTCAAAAGCGGCCAAGCGCAAGAGCGTCGCCATCGTCGGGGCCGGCATGTCTGGGTTGATGGTATATCTATGCCTGACGCAACAAGGTTTGACGAATGTGCACATCATCGAGGCAGGAGATCGGCTGGGCGGGCGAGTGCGCACCGAATACCTCAGCGGCGGCCCGTTCGACTACAGCTACCAAGAGATGGGACCGATGCGACTTCCCACCACACTCAAGGTCCAAGATGAGATCTACAACATATCGGACCAGCAGCTTGTGTTTCAGCTAGCCAACGAGCTGAACAGAATCAATGGGCATGACAGGAATCTCAGTGTTGATTTCATCCCATGGTATGAGACGAGCGAAAACAGCCCGTATCCTGGAAGTATGCCAGGCATGGAGAAGCTCCTCAACAGGGTCAACAGCGCGCTGCCGTGCCAAGACTTCTGCGTGGAAATGGCCAAAAACATGTTCAAGGCTCATCGTGAATGGCTTGGTGAGACCCTATTTCGCTTACTTTGCTGGGCTGCGCTGATAGAGTGCGCAAACAGATAATGCACCGGAGCTCTCTGACGAGCCGTGGAGGTAGGGAGGGATCATATCGGCTGCTAAGTGGAGAGGCTAATGAACACTTCGTGACAGTGAGCTGGCGTACAAGATTAACTACGTCACTGAGCATTTCGACTCCAACGGAACGACCTTAAAATCTACTGCTGGAGGTGCTTCATCCTTTTGGGACAGGGTAAGCCTGATCTAGCAGATGTAAAGTATCCGATGTTTGTTGACGCAAACACCAGTTGTGTGAGACGGTATACATGAATTCAACAACATGGCACACGATCGACGGTGGTAAGGATCTCCCTTCATATCAGTTGAGCACTTGCTGAAGACTCTTCACAGGAATGAACCGTCTTCCACTTGCATTTGCGCCACTCGTGTCCAATAGAACAACCCTTAACCGACCCATCGATCGAGTGTAGTACTCACCCGGGTCGAATTGGGTTGCGTTGCGCTCACAAAAATCCGATAATGGAACTCAGCAAGTGGTCGACTCAGTGCATGACTATGCCATTCTCGCTGTCCCATTCTCTGTGATGAGAAAGTGGGAGATTAACCGCCTGAACCCAGCAATGCGTGATGCGATCACCACATTGCCATACACGTCAGCCTGCAAGGTTGCACTAGAATTTGGAACTCGGTTCTGGGAACGGGGACTAACGCCGATCTACGGATCTTGTTGGACGACAGGAAAGGAATTTCCAGGCATTGGCACCATGTGCTACCCCTCGTACAACATCAACGGCACAGGAAAAGCAGCGGTTTTGGCGTCATACATATCGGATCCAACGTGGGGTGAGCTCTGGGCAAACAAGAGTGAGGATGAACACGTTCAGTATGTGTTGGAGACAATGTTCAAGATACATGGCGAGGTTGCGAGAAGGGAGTATACTGGGAAGTTCAGTCGCGTGTGTTGGAACCTCGAGCCCCTCGAGGGAGCAGGCTGGGCGGATCCTACAGTCGAGCAGCATCGACTATACTTGCCGGAATACTTCAAGACGCATGATCGGGTCGGTGCTTGGAAGTTTGACGGTCGTTTTTCCAGGCTGACAAAATGACAGGTCATCTTCGTTGGTGAGCACACGAGCTTCACGCACGCTTGGATCGCCTCGGCTCTGGAGTCAGGGATCCGGGGCAGTGTTCAGCTTTTGCTTGGTAAGTTGGCCCACGAGTGCCAACATTGTTGCTGATACGATGACACAGAACTTGGACTGGTTGATGAGGCCAAGGCAACGGCCGAAAAGTGGATGGCACGTTGGATCGATATTGTGAGTTGACGGCGTGTATCTTGGTTGGGCTGTCACTGATGCTTTGCGGTCGTTAGTAACGCCGGAGGAGAGGTCCTTCTCTTTCCATGGCTGGCGACGGAGGAGAGGCTATGTTAGACGGGACGCAGAGTTTGAAATAGAACTTCTGAGAGTAATGATTGGAGCAGTGTCAAGAGACAAACCATCGTTGACCCCAACAGACTTTCAACGTTAGGTGACCAGACAAGTTGACGCGCCAAGAGGGGTCAAACATCCCCAAAGTCACGTCCGGACGCGTGGGTTTCGTGCGACGTTCTCCTATCCAATGGCAGCATCATGCCTGCCCCTTGGCGGTGCGGAAAGTGGCCGTGACGCCTACCCCCACGCGCTAGTCCGGCCCAGGAGATGAGTTAGGCGCCCCCAGGTCTCAGATGATCCGGCCTGAAGCAGAGCAGATCAAGCCGCCAGCCTTACTTACTAGCCTGGCACCGTTTAGTGTCCGTGCCGATTCCCGGATAGCATGGCGTGTCTGTGGCTGTCAGTGGTCAACTCGAGACTGGGCGGAATCTCCCACTGAACTACGAACTGCAGCTAACATCGAAGTTGTCTTGGGCGAGCCACGGGGTGCAACTGTTGATTGGCCAGTGTGCAACATTGAGAGGCTTCATGGTTTAAAACGGAGCCACCCATCATCCCGTTGTCCTTCGTGGACTTGCATATTGGCTTGGGCTAGGTATCAGCTCGTCTGGGCCCGCTCTACCGTTACACTGCTCGCCTTGTCTTTTTCATGGCGTCTAACTGGCATGGGCTAATCTGAAGGCTGCTGCAGGTTCGGAGACGCCGCTGGTGATGGCTGCATGCGGTTGTTGCTTGGTTCGAGGTTCGATTTCTTATCCTCGGTTGCTATACATACGATTGATTGTGGGGGATGACAGAGGAACTAAGAATGGCGGCTTCCTGCATGGAAGGATGCATGGAAGCGCGGGTGAAGGCATGCGGCTTACTCTTCTGACGTGGGATTCCAAAGCAGATCATGCTTTGAAAAGGGGTGCACATCGGGGTTGTTGGGACCTGAGGTGGGCCTGGATCGGGAGTCCAGTAAGGTGGGACCGGGATCATCGAGGGGAAAACTCCATATAGATTGGACCCTGAGTTTTGATGTGAGTCTTGTGAGGTTCAATTTTACAGCACTAGGCATTTGGGATATTCCGGATATATGAACGTGGCGCTGCCTTGGGAGGGGAATTATGGACCTTACCGGTACTTCTTCCCTTTGAGGCCGCCACCGTGTGTTTTACGCACGCAATATCCATAGGGCTCTCAGGGCTCAGAAACGGCTGCAACATGGGTGTCAAAGAAGCAAAAGTTCCCGCGTCCCCTTCGTCCTCGATCTTGTCTCACTCCCGTCACAGGTGATGGACAGCCAATGGTTCGCAGTGTGGTCTTATCTCAGTTGGACCTCCGCAAAAATGGTGGGTCGACGTGCGAAAACAAGCATTTGCCAAGACGTGAGGATGACGGGCCACAACCCACAGTCGTTCTCGTTTGGGAATCTTTCCAGAAGAAATGTCCACTCTCTTCTGGGCCTGGCGCAGCAGGATTGATAAGGTGGAGGAAAGAGCAAACAAAATGGGGTAATGAGATTGCGTGTGGCCGGCCTTACAGGCGGCAGGACCAAGGGGATCCTTTTCGTTTCACCTCTGGCGTTTGGGAAGCTGCAACTCGCTTGGTCCATGCTTATCGATGCTGATAAGAATTCGGGAGGATTGTCCCGATGGAGAGGTGAATAAGAGGACGCACACTATCGTGAGGAGGAAAGCCGCTCAAAGACGAGATATCTCTTTCTCCTCTGATAAAAATGAATAACAATGACGTGTTTTGTCGCGTTTATTCCCGAAGTTGCCTGCTATCCATTGATCTAGCAGCCTCATGACGTTGGGATTTGGTATCGTTGCGGTCCGCAGTGGAGTTTTCGCTTCCCTGGAACTTGCCAAGCCACAAACCCCGGGCGGGATCCACAACGCCCAGAGATAAGAAACGGACAAGCCTTCGGGCCTCCAATCACGGCCCCAGAGCCGGTATGTGGTCCGTTCTTTGCCGTTTGCTGCTCCGTCCGCGCCGAACTGACGATTCGACCTTTCCTCCCCTCTGCCACACACACACACACACACAGGCATTGGGCCGGGCGGGCAGACACAATGTTTTGCGAACTGTGCCACGGGGCCGAATCGGCTGTGAGGCACGCGGCGCTACGGTCCTGCGCTAGTGAGGAGGGACAGCGTGCCGGGAAGTGTGTGGAGTTTTGATAAGGGAAAGAGCAAAAGACCACATGCCAGCAAGAGATGGAATTTGGTAATTTTGTCCTCGAGCCAACCGATTTTGCAGCTTGCACCCTTCCAATTGTTTGCTGTTTGTTGCTGCCACAAAAGAAGCCTTTGTTTGCTTATCTCGCATTCTTTTTCTGTCTTTCATGTCGTTGTCGCTGTCAACAAGACCCCGCGAAGCTGCCCTCGGCTGGATCGAATCGACGGATGGATCGGCATCGGGAGCTAACGCCCTTGCACGAGCTGGCTGTCAGCCCAAACGCCTTCCGGGCACGGAGGGCTTGCGGTGGCGTTTGTATCGCGCGATTCCCCCCAACCTGCGTCATCCCCCACAGCGAGGACAGCGGGACTGCTATTCGACCATGCGGATCCTACCCAGCGCGGGGCCCATATTCCGACCTCACCTTGGGTGACGACCCCTCTTCTCTGTTCCGAGCATGCACGTCTGAGATGTTCCATTCGGGTACGAAATAGGCGATCAAGAGGCGTCTTGGGGGCTCACCTCGCTTTCGATGGCAAGATCCCACGGCAAGCCTTTGCGATGCAACACAACCAATGCATCGGTGATCCTGCATACCCAAAGCAGCGTTCAAGACCCCTCTTTTCCTCAGGATTAATTTATTGTCCATAGTGTCGACCGGGGCAGCCCCAGAAGAGCCCGAAAGGGTGCAGCCGCAGGTCAGGTTGCCCTGCAGCGGCAGGCTTCCTGCAGGCGGGATGGCAGCCAAAGCTTGGAGCTCTAAACACGGTTTAGCGAGCTCAACGAGGCGTCCAAGCTCAGCAGTCCCAGAATAACAACAGGTCTCCTGCAACTGTCAGTTCATGTTGTGCTCCGTCCGCTGGTTACGCGTGCACAGCTTTGCATCTAGTCTAACAGCAAGCAGAGCCGGTCCGTGTCTCGATGCCGAAGCTCGCCCAAGATGCCCCGGCGCTGGCGTGACTCGGAGAGATTGGGGGGTTCGCTGCTTGGCTAAAGTGAGTGCCGCCGGTGTCGCTTCGGCCTGGCACTCTGGGTATGCCGTTTGTCGGGCCACGGGAGCCAGCCGTTCGCGCCATCGAAACTAAGCAGCACCCGGCGAGAAAAGAGCACGCTTCGGTCGGCGGTGAGATGCTTGGAGTTCCAGAATCCGGAGCTGGCAGAGCGACGCGCCCGTGGTTTCCCGTCGTGGAGACACGCTTCCCTGCCAAAGCGCTTTGTCGATCCAGGACATCGGAATGCCAAGCAGGCGGAGGCGGGTGGTGGTGGAGGCTTCGAGGCCCGCGTTTGCCCCCCACCGTTCGCCAGAGCGCCGAGCTCTCTCTTATCTCTGGGCACCAGCCAATCACACGCCGCCGGGGCCCGACAGCATCCATGGTTGCCCAGAACGGAAGGGGGCGTTCTCGGTCGACGACAATAACGACGTCTCTTATCGCACAGCCAAGATTCCCGTGTCCCAAGCTGGAGCTTGCAGGCAGGCCGCGGCACAAGTTGTCCGGGGCAGGGTGGTGTCAGTCATCTGCGACAATGCAACGGGGCCCGTCGCGGGTTATTTACCGTCGAGGTTCCCCCCCCCGGATCGAGAGTTTGACTTTTTTCTTTCTCTGTGCAACCTTGGGTTCGACCAGTCCTTTCCTTGCGCGCTTCGAAGCTTCGACAGCCCGAGGCCCCTCCCGAGTCCCAGTGACCAGTCCCGAACCGAGTTCGTGCTGTAATATTCACCATGTCAGCCGGCGTCCCCGTCGAGTATGAGGGCATCAGCGGCGAAGCCAATTCTGGCGGCGACTCGCTGACCGAGGACCTCAACATCTACTACTCGGTAAGCTGCCCCTCTATCGCCAACGGCTGCGTGTGGGTGGTCGCGCGCTAACTCCCTGCTCGCAGAATGGCGACTTTGCCTGGATCATGACCTGCTCGGCCCTCGTGCTGCTCATGGTGCCTGGTGTTGGCTTCTTCTACAGCGGTCTGGCCCGGCGCAAGTCGGCGCTGTCGCTGATCCTGCTCACACTGCTATCTATAGCGGTGGTAGGGTTCCAATGGTTCTTTTGGGGCTACTCCCTGACCTTCTCCCACACCGGCAGCGCCTTCATTGGTGACCTCTCCAACTTTGGTCTCATGAAGGTGCTCGGCCAGCCGTCGGTCGGCAGCTCCAAGCTCCCCGACATTCTGTTCATGCTCTACCAGGGCATGTTCGCTGCCATCACGTATGTCCATGACGCGTCCATGTCGAAATTCAAGCACTGACAGACGCGTTTCTAGCCCGGCCCTCGCCATTGGTGGTGCCGCTGACCGCGCTCGCATCCTCCCCGCCGTCGTCTTCATCTTCATCTGGGCCACGATTGTCTACGACCCCATTGCCTACTGGACCTGGAACGCCAACGGCTGGTCCTTTATCATGGGCGGTCTCGATTTCGCTGGTGGTACTCCCGTCCACATCAGCTCTGGTGCCGCCGCCCTTGCCTACGCCCTGATGCTTGGAAAGCGCGCCGGCTACAGCAAGGTCAATGGCCTCCCCTACCGCCCCCACAACGTCACCCACGTTGTGCTCGGAACCGTCTTCCTCTGGGTTGGCTGGTTCGGCTTCAACGGAGGTTCCGCCCTTGCCGCCAACACCCGCGCTGTCATGGCCTGCGTTGTCACCCACATCGCTGCCTGCGTCGGTGGCCTGACCTGGTTGCTCCTCGATTACCGTCTTGAGAAGAAGTGGAGCACCGTCGGTTTCTGCTCCGGCGTCATTGCCGGTCTCGTTGCCATCACTCCCGCCTCCGGTTTTGTTCCTCCCTGGTCGGCCGTTGTCATTGGTGTTGTCGGTGGAATCGCTTGCAACTTTGGCACCAAGGTTAAGTTCCTCCTCGGCATTGATGAGGGCCTCGATGTGTTCGCTGAGCACGGTATCGGCGGTATTGTTGGCAACCTGCTCACCGGTCTCTTTGCCGCGTATGTTCTTGTCCCTCCCTCTTTTCCAAGAGTGTCTGCTGACATGTTTCCAGTGACTACATTGCCCACCTTGACGGCTCGTCCGAGATTCCCGGCGGCTGGGTCAACAAGAACTACGTTCAGCTCGGCTACCAGCTCGCTGACAGCGTTGCCGGTTTCTCGTACTCGTTCGTCCTCACCTGCGTCATCCTCTTCCTCCTGAACCTCGTCCCCGGCCTGTCTCTCCGCGTGTCTGCCGAGGAGGAGGAGCTTGGTATCGACGATGCTGAGCTCGGCGAGTTCGCTTATGACTACGTCGAGCTCCGCCGCAACCCTGAGGATGCTGTGACTGTGACTGCTCCGGGCAGCACGCACAGCCTCAAGGGCGAGTCGGCTGAGAAGACGGCTTAAGCGGGCACGTTTGACGACATGGACTGCCCAGTGCAACCTCGTCGATTGTGTGCTGCTTGCGGAGGTAGTGTTTTCTGTCTGTGTGCGACATGTACTCTGAATTTTGTCAAAACAAGGATACCACTCGGCTGTTTGGGTTGCGATACCTGCAACATGACGATACCTCTATATATAATTTGCTTTATATACCCCCTTTTTGGATGATAATAATACCAGAAGACATTCGTTTTCATTCTCTTCGCGTTGTATTTGACCGTGCCGCAAAGTCTTGATGCGGATCCTTGTTGCTCTCAGGTGTAGGGGCAGACAAACTTGTCAAGTCGTCATGCAGTCCCATCCTCGCTAGACATGTTTCGTTGCTGAGACACTGGGTGACACCTCCGGAATTATTTCGACACCCTTCTTCTTTTCCTCTTGTCCTTAAACTAGCCTTGTTGGTTCTATCCTCACCTCGCCCAATCCACCTTCACGTTCTCACCTTCGCCCCCGAGAGCTAGTTCAAAACACATACGGCACAAACCTAGCCGTCCCCCTATGCCAAACTTCCCACTCGGCCCCAAACTTCTCCCTCAACATTTGTTCCTCTTGCACAACCCTCGTCCCGATCAAGAAAACCATCCACCCAACCCACACCGGGCCCAGCCCATTCAACACCCTTCTGGTCTTGGAATACCAACCAACCGGAATCCAAGAGGCCAAAACCCCGTCCACCCGCCAAAGCATCATCAGCACAGGGAAACACGCCATCAACCCGGTATAACTCGGGTGTTGCACGTATTTATATATCCCGTCCGTCTTGAGCTCGGTTGGTTGAGCAAGCGTAAACGTAAAGTTTGAACCGAGTGTGCCGTAGGATATGAGACGGAGGGGGACGCCGATGAAGATATTGAGGAGGAGGGGGATTGTGGTGTGGCGGGTCCAGGTTAGGAGGGATGGATTGAGGCGGTTGGCGCGGGCGTTGCGCAGGAGAGAGGGCGGCGGGGACGGTTGGGTGAGGACTAAGAGGGCTAGGTGGAGGGAGAGGAGAAAGGTGATGAGGCTCGTGAGAGGAAGTGGAAGGGACGGACGGGAGAGGCGCGAGGCTCGGCCTAGGATGTCGGTTGGTGATGGGGGTGGTTCCGACGAGGGGGAGGGAGGCGTGAAGGCGTAGTGGGAGCCGATGGAGGAGATGAGGAGGGTTAGGGCTAGGAGGAGTTGGGGGAGGGAGGGCATTTTTGGTCGTGGTTGCGGTGGTTGTGATGGTGATTGTGGTGATTGTGATGGTGATTGTGGTGATTGTGGTGTCTTGTTGTTGCGGTTGTAGTGGTGGTGGCGGTGCCGATTTTTGTTGTCTTGGTGAGGATCGAAGCCTTGAACAGGGAACTTCTTGGCGCTTTTTGTGAGGCTGCATGCTTCGGGTGTCGGGACTCTCGGAATTCCTGTGCTGTGCCGCCTTTCTGATCGGTCGTGGGATGGGCCTGAGATTGGTTGGGGAATTTGCGGAGGTGGGCTGTCGGGAATCGGCAGTCCGAGCGAAGCCATGCAGTTCGGAGGGTCTTCTTGCCTGGAATGCGAGGTGTCATGTTTCGCCAGCTTGCGCTGAGGGTAATTCACTGGGTGTCTGGTTAAGCCATGCTTGCAGGGGCCGCCTTGGATGCCTGTTGGGGTGGTACAGGTCGGTGAATTCTGTCAGGGCCACACCGAAAAGACCTATGTGCGCAGGACCCCACAAAGTACCCTCCAAGTATTGACCCGTTCTCAGAGATAACCGCACAGAAATTAACAGGCAACTCCCAGCGCCGTGTCGATATGCAGCGCATCTCAATCCGGCGGGTCAAAATCTAACGGGGCTGATTTGATGGGACAGGGTTTTGATGTCACGGTTGCGATGGAGCGTCATGTGGTGTGGGTCTTCGGTTGGGTCGGTTACCTGCTAAATCCCCAGTTGGCGAAGTTGAGGACAAAGGACTGCTCAAGTATTTGAGTGTGTTTTTTTATCTTTGCGTCAATCAGGTCTAGGGGTGAGAGTTGGTCAGCACCAGTTCGCACAATTCCCAAGTCCGGCCCTCCTACCTCATGAAACGCAGTCGTCACCCCCTTTCTTCTGTCAAAGTCTCGGAGCGAGGCAAGCTAAGCATATCTTCCGTCCAAGTCCCAGAAGAACATGCTCCTGAAACTTTGGTCCACCAGTGATATCGCTCGACCGGCACGTGGACATTCCAACCAATGCCCCTTAGAAGAGCATGTTCGCATGCGGATATTTCACTGCAGGAAAGACCTGATATTTTGCTCCACGCCCGCATTGAATAGTTGCGATCCTGGAGATATTTTAAGGCCACCACGAGAGCAGCAAGAAACACCCTCCGTGGGTCCTGGACAATTTGAAGATCGACATGGAGGATGTATAGATCGGAGAGCTCTTCCTCCACTTCGATGCGATCGAGGGTATTGATCTTCAAGACTGCGATGTAGTAAAGAGCAACCTGTACAACGCTGACTGAAATCCTAGCCCTTCGGAGGGTCGCGTAAATGAAATCCCTCAAAGGCAGTGTCTTAGAGGCTTGTATCTTGACAGTCGCAAGTGGCCAGACATAGCATAGCAGCTCAGCAACTGCCGTGACAACTCCGTCCGAATCATGGGCGTGCACTTGCAGCCGTGGGGGTGGCCTTTTCTCGCTGAGATTGGTTGGGTTTATAGCAATGTTGAGGTGGTCTTGCTCGCCCGACTCGCTGCCGTCCACGCGCCATTTTACAACCTCGGACACCACCTGGCGTACGGGGGTGTCAGCAAGAGCCTGCCATGGAAGCCCGTATTCATGGTCGGATGTCTTGCTCAGATGACTGGTAACCCTTTCAAAGACAATGAAAAGAGTCGTATACCGAACGGTATGGCCGTCGGTATTCCACCAGTCGCTGACGAGACGTGATAAAGACAGCATCACCCGAGCAGCGCCAACCATTCCCCTGAGAGTCGCCTTGCGGAAGAACTTTGCCACGGCAGTGCTAACGAAGTTGTCTGACTGGGTTCCCATGATTTCGTGAGGGATTTGAGGGGCCGGGAAGATGAGGAAGCCGTGGAGTATCGCAAGCTCGGCCACGCCTTGAATTTCGGACAGCACCAAGGCGTCGCGCGTTGCAAGTACTGCGCAAAAGGGGATAAGTCGCAGTTGTTCGAAATAGGAAAGGACGACATCCATGTTGTCTTCCCAGCCGGTTCTCGTCTCGAAGGGAACTGGAGCATATGCACAACGCGCCCTTGGCAGCATCAACTTCACGTACCGGATAGCTGATGTCCGCACCATGCTGGTGGCTTCTTTGGCTCCGAACCGCAAGCTACCAGCATCAGCCGATTGCGTCAAGAAGTCTTTAGCAGTCTGATGAACCAGTTGAACTATGGTTGATGCGCTGTCGGCTGTGGTCTCCGACGCCTCACCGCCCTCCGAGTTCGTTACACGGATGATGTCGATAAATGGCCCGCACAAGTTCTGGAGGATGCGCCGCCGTCCTGCCCACGAACTCGCCGGGATTCGGTTTCGCTCAAGCGGGCTGAAGGGTGAGTTATGTAGGTCCTGAACCTGCGTTGCGTCTTGGTCGTGTGGTATTGCCAGCGCGTCATAAAGTTCCCCTAAGGTGAAGGGCCTGACTTCGCTTGCAGCGCTGATCCACATAAGAACACGCCGTACCTTTAGCAGGCCGTTTTCGTCGAGCCGAGTCTGGAGGTCCTGGACAAATCGAGAATAGAAGTCATTGAGGCCAGTAGGCATCTGCATCGCGCGTTCTCGTATCTCGGAGAGCAGCAGAAATCCTTCCCTGGCCAGCATCCGACTCAACGAGTCAAACACCAGGATCACCCAGAGCATCACGCCGTCCGCACGTTCGATTATGGTGTCACACAGCTTCTGTAGCTCCAAGGTCTCCAGAGTAGTCGCCGTGCTGTGTAAAGCCGGGGCTTCATCATCCCAGTCCGCATCAGCATCGGACTCGGTGGAGTCGTTGTCAAGATCCATGCTGTCAGTGTCGTGCATACGGCGTCTCAGAGCGGCACATCTCTGAAACACCACCTTTCGGATGTCCTTCTCGTTTTCGCTCTGGAGTGTGATATTCCGTGAGTCCCAAAATTTCCGATCCAAGAGCCTGACAGGTCTTGTGAGGACGATGAATTTCATTCGCGACCCAGGAATCTGAGACATGTCCTCGACCAGGCGGAGGATAGAATCGTCTGTAGCTTCGTCCACGGCGTCGATCACCATAAGAAACGATCGGCCTGATCCGGCAAGCACTTTGAGCAAGGTCTGCATTTCGTCTGTTGTCCAGGTCCGAAGCGGCGCTGGCGGTGCTTTTCGGTATACCGGCTTACAGAGATCAAAGAGCTGGGCGTCTCGCGTGAGGAACTCGTGGAGGAAAGACCGTAGAAGGCTTTGGTGGCGGATGAACTGCTCTCCAGATCTCTCACTGTAAAACCAGGCAGACAAGAGAACGTTGCCGTGGGAGCCTAGGGCCGATTCATGTTGGCCACCAACCCGGGCCAGCAACATTGCCATGATGTGCTTCGCCAGAACAGACTTGCCGCTCCCAGGCTTGCCAACTATTGCGAGGGCGCCTCGAGCGTCCCCCGCCCAGGATGTGAACCGCGGGTGATCCCAAATCCACTGGTTGGTTCCCTGAACAGGCGCCAAGATCTCGTCTCTACGGGTGTGGCCGCTTTCGACCAGGAGGGAGCTGCAGCATTCCTGGTACTCAGATGTTGGGCCAACAGCTGGAATACCTCGCAAGGCGTCCGAGAGTCCAGCGGAACCCGGATCTCCACCCAGGAGCACCGAGCAGTTCGAAGGGCTGTTATCTCCGTCCTTTGCGAGGTCGGCCAGTGTCTCCAAGAGCTCAGTAATTCGGGATTGAACGTGATGCAAATCGTCGACAACTAAAACTACCCGTCCTTTGTAGCGTCTGACGAGCGACATAAATACTTGCAGAAGGGTTCTGGATGCTTTTTGGCCGGGATTCGCAGCTGCCACCCTCTTGTACTCTTGGAGAAGAGCAGACTCGTTGGTGGTAGTCTGGGCAATGAACGATCGGAGCATCAACTCTGGGGCAAAAAACTGACTGTCGTCTTCATCTGAGGACTCTCTGAAATTGGACTCAATCTCTGGGTCCTCGAGCCCTTCAGCGTAGATTTTAGGGACAGGCGCGGTCTGGGTGGTGCTGCATTTGTAGTAGAGCACTTTGACAGCTTGCCTTCCAGAACACTGCCCGGATCGTAGGTTGATGTTGGATGACGATGCATGACGCATGATACAGGCTGCAATGGTCTGATGAGCGGCGGGCGCGTCTGGCCCAAGTTGGCACCAGATTGACGACCGGGCTCGGTCAGCCCAGGCAAGGAACGGGTTGGTATTTGTAAATCCACGGAGGAATTCGGCGTTGATGCCATGGTCAGCTGGGCAGTGCTGGTAGTCAGCCTCGGACTTGCTGGCATCTCCAACACTGCGATCAAATAACCACTGAGGCACGGAATTCAGAATGGTGCTCCCATCACCTCGGGTGGAGTCAGCAAGCAAAATGAAGCTCATTGCCTTGGTATTCTACTTACGAGGCCGGATTGCGCTCTTATACAAGTCCTTCAGATTTGTTCGGACTAGCTTGAAGTTGTCCTGGTCGGTCTCCGTCTCCCCAAACTTGCAGATGCTGCGATGGTCCGCGGCCAGTGTAACGACGTTCTCCCGATCTCCGGGTAAATTGAGCCGAGCACTCTCCCTAGGGACAATCTAGCAGCCGGGCATACTGTCAGTTGGATGCAAACGTCCCGTATAGAGAACATAGTACCTCGCTAGGCAGGCTGTAGGGGGGACTTACACCATCCAAAGCTCCCCAAAAAGTCACAATGTTGTAAGTGAGAAGCTGCTGCCGCCAGAGCTCCTGCATCATATCTGAAAAAAGACTCCCATCGCGCAACATCTCGATAATGTTGTCGCCCTTTTGGAAACCGAGATCGGTGGCGATCCTTGCAGCGATGCCCCCTATTCCAACCAGCATCCTGTTCCCTCCGTTGTGGGGCGTGGCGAAGAAGGCAATGCCTCTCGTCGCGCTTTTGATGGGTGCGTACTTCGGGTTGTTGTGCGCATTAACAAGCGCCTGCTTGATCAGCAGCCCGCCGAGACTGTGTCCTAAGAACAGAATCGGTCTGGGCTCAGTGACTTCCCCTTCCATGTCGTCATCATCGTCCTCCTCACGCTCGGCGCGAATAGCCTCGAGCAAGTCGTTTGCCTTGTCAACGAAGGTGGTTCTATCTCTGCCGTATACTGCTGTGGAGTTGTATTGGTAGAGGAAGATGCGTGAACTCGGAATGTGCTGTGGAAGGTCATCGCGCAGCCATAGCCGGCCTCGAGGTCCAGCTGGGGTTCGCCAAGTATCCCAGGCGTGGTCGGCATCCTTCTTACTGCGAGGGTTCAAGCCGTGGACGGCAAATATGCTGGAAGCTCAATCTTAGAACTGCTTTCCCATTGATGCGTGAACGCAAACTGAAGAGCCCAGAATTTGCTTGGACATACTCCACTTTCGCTGGTGCGGAAGGCGCCGCGTCATCACCCAAATGGGTGTCCGGATACAGCTGCCGAAGGGGCTATTTTGTGATAGTTAGTCATCGTCTTTTATGGTAAATCTTGAGCACTGACCATTGAGTTCGTCGAATGTGGCCTTCGCCTTTCGTTTCGTCGCGCTGAACTCGCGGCGCACTTGGGCAGAAAAAAAGTCTAATTGAGGGGTAAAAGGCAGCCACCAGCCACAGAGAGTCGAGGGTGCAGCTCAGCCGCAACGAGCTTGCCGCTGCTGCCTGATCAAACCATCTCACACCGAACTCGACTTCCATCTCCTGTGAGTGTTTGGGACATCTCCTTCTCGAAGTCCAACCTCGCACACCCCGTCTCTCATACTTGCTAAAGGGCGGCATATTAAGACATGGATAAATATTTCAAAGAATTTTGGCCTTGTTCCGACGTCATTCGAATCACCCCTTTTGACGAAAACTGGACCAAAAAAATTTAAACTCGACGATGAAGAATATCTTGAGCAGTCCATCAGCTTGAGTGCGAGTCAGTTGGTAAATCTTAAGGAATCAGGACTTCAATATCCTATTTGCCGAAAGATGTGCACATCCATCGAAACTGCATTTCCAACAACCTCTTCGGGAGCTGATTTTCTCGATTGTCGAAACGATGAGCAAGGCGAGGACGAGTGAATGAGATTATCGGAATCGGCAAATTCGATCGCTTGGCCCATAACTCCGAGGTTTTCTGTCTTGTTGTCGGCTTTACGCCTTGGTGGAAATCAGACCCCTGGTAAGTGGAGAGGGAGTTTCAGGCTCTTTGCCTCGAAAAAAATAATAGAGCTAATGGATACTTAGGGTTGGGTTTCAGAGTGACTTCACCCCGACGGATCACCCCGATCGGTTCCTCTAGTTTTAAGTGGCACACAAGCTTGGTGGTCTGGTTCTTGCGCCTAGTCAAGACCTTCCCTGGGTTGCGACTGGTTGCACTCACAGGGTTCTCTAGGCGCTATACCTGACGTTACCTAGCTAAGCCAAAATCCCGTCTCCGTGAAACTATCCAACAGCAGAGCTTCCCCATTCATCAGCCCATGCATATATGCACAGCCTACTAGCTGATCAAAGGGTTGGCTACTCGAGCGCTCTCGAATGATAAAAGGCGTCTTTGCGCCGTACAGAAGACAGATGCGGTCTCCAGCCTTGGCTGTCTCCGGGACTAATCCGATGTATCCCCTAACCGAGAGGCAGAGCTTCCTGCCCTGAGTGGCGTTCCGGACGACCTGTGTGTACCACCGCTTATTGGAAACCCCGGGGTGGACCGAAAATGAGTCGGCGGCGTGTTCCAGTTTGATGTGTTCCCAGATGGAGTAGATGATACAAGTCTTGACGAACTCTCCGAGCTGTTGAAGCAACAAATTGGGAAGACGGGATATCATGCCCTTTGTGAAAACCAAATCCAGCACTTCCGGTACTTCTTCCGTGACATCCAGCGAACGCAGGTTGTCGAAGATTTTCTTGTAGTCGCTGAGTTTAGTCTTGTTCTCGACATCACCAGGGCTGCTGATGCTTTGGTTATTGTCTTTCTCTTGAACCTCCTCTTCACCCTCGCCGTCCTCCTCCTCCTCCTCCTCCTCCTCATCAACTCCTTCATCATCCTCATCCTCATCCTTCTCATTCTCGTCCTTATAGAGCCAGTGAACTTCATCAATGGTATTCTCCCATGTTTGGGACCACCCATTGTATTTGATGAGGTCGCAAATACATGCTACGGCCTTTCTTTCATACTGACCGGATGACTTTGAAATCTCAGTCACCGAGTCACCATCTGGCTTACCCTCCCAGTTCGCCGCTAGTTTTTCCAGTGAACAGCCTGCTTCGTGGACCGCGTCCAACGCCCGATCGATGAAACCAGCTCGTTGATCTACTGACAGTCTCAACGACTGGTAGCATTGCCTGACGGTGGAGATTGGCACCGGAACGCCGCGCATGGGAATGGGGACCATGGCCGTCATGAACAGGCTGAGGTCCTGGTCGCATATAATAGTCCGGGCGAAAACATCGTCGAATGACTCTCCTGTTGGTGGGTATGTGGATGACACGCCACGAATTCGGCCCGCAGACTCGAAAAAGGCGGCTAGCGCTTCGATTTCTAGGCCATCCAGAGAGTCGCGGAAGCCAACTGCTACATCTTGATATGCGTTTCCCACGCATTCCCCGACCAGTTGTATTTCATAGACAACGCCGCCTTTGACGAATAGGAGCTTCTTGAAGGCATTTGCCACTTCGTCTGGGAGTTCCGGAAGATCGAGGCTGGGTATGCTGGAAGGGTCCAACCCCATACCGGCAAGGAAAAGTGCCGCCGGGGGTATATCGGCACCGAGCAGAACCTCTTCGTCGACATCGCCAGCGGCGCTGGTCTTCACATGGGCGAGGGGATCGGCGTCAGAGTAGAGGTTCGCGGGTGACATCCAATCTGGGATCCAAGTTGGGAACCGATCCGGGTTTTGACCAATGCCAGCGCCATAGAGGAGGGGTCCGACGCCCACCTGCTCCAAGAGGCCGCGGCCAAACCGGAAAACTATCGATTCCAATGGTTCATCGTAGTCCGGACTGAAATGGGGCAAGACGGGTGCCCAAATGCTGATGTTGGAGAGAGCAAATAAGTGGTCTCTCGCCAAAGTGGCACGCATCGTTTTGCCCATCAGCAAAACTGGATGAAGCGGCATAACGGACATGCCGCCCTCTTGTCTCGGATCTTTCGGGAAGATTTGCAGCAGTCGCATATGCCGTAGGGGTCGGGTAAGCGCGTCTTGGATGAAGGCGTCGCCAAATTCCATGGCGATCTTGGCATCGACCTCCCAGTCGCCGCAGCGCATCTTGGCGCTCCCCGCCATCGCGTATTCTTGCAGGACCCAAACTCTTCGAAACCAAGGTCGTCTAAGTAAGTTGGCAATCGATTGCCACTCGGCCGCTGTGAGCTGAGTCTCGCCGTGATACGGCGATATTTCCTGTGCCGACAGTCCTCGGGACCCGAAATCCCGCAGCACCTCCCCTGCTAAGTCGCTGTCATGGCTGCGCTCCCCAAGATAGATGTGGACTGTGGATGTACTCTTGTAGATTCACGTCCCCATCCTCTCAACCTGCCCCTTCTTCTCCTCGTTGTCCTCTTGATTGATGCATAGCCCGTCGGCCCATACGACGCGTGTCCGATCTGGGTATCGCAGGGCTTTCAATGCAGACGCGAGACTCTGCGTTATCGGGAGGTAATGGCGGTCTCCAATTTCAATCCTTTCAACAAGGCTTGAACTCCCCCACACGTATGACAAGGCGTCGTACTGTGGCATATTTGGGACAAGAAATTCATCTCTCATGTTCACCGTCTCGAAGGTCCCGCGTAGTCTATCGTCGTGCTCGCCCGGGGCAAGATGGAGCAGTCGAATGTCAAGTGCCACGCCAATTTCGTCTCGTAGTCGATGATACCGATACCGCTCCATGTCGAAGTGGAATGGTGACTTGTACGCGCTGTTCGCCTGGCTTGTCGCCGTGTTCGTTGTGGGATGCGGCTGCAAGTGACTGCGGTGCAGCTCAACAAGATATCCTGCATGCAGTGTCACGGTGGCCCCTTGCAACAGAAACCGGAAATCCTTCGATGGGGCGCTGGAATAACTGGGTGGACCTGTCAAGATTGAGAGGAAAGAACTGGAAGAGGACTCTCTTCTTGTCGCAAGGGAATTCCAACAAAACATACGGGTTATGCGCGGTATATTGTGGCGTAATGCACCCCCGACGAAGGGTCCCTGAGAAGCCAACTTGTCTCGGGCTGCCCTACTAGATTTGTTGGACGGGATCTCTTTGCCAATGAAGGATTGCGGCGCCAGTGACTAGAACAGCCATTATGCAGGGTGTCAGGCACCAAACAGGTCTCATGAGGCGCGAAGCAAAGTGGTGGCTTGCACTGCCCCAGCGATCCTCCGGACGAGGAAAAGAAGGAAACCCTACCTCCCGCCCCAAAATTTCCAAGATGCTGCATCATCCTCTCCTGGCGAGGACGAGTTCGGGCTACACCTCTGGCCGTACACCTCTCCGGAGCCGTACCTGCGCTCTCGATAGCCGTGCTGACGCCGGCCGGTGGTGACGGGAAAGGTGCTGCCAGGATCATACCTCCCAAGGTGAGGTCTGGGTACACGAGCGCAGGGTGAATCACGGCCCCAGGGTAGTGGGGTGTTAGCGGTGGCGGTGGTTCGATGTGTTGGCCGTGACCCCCGCAGCGGCCGCCTCGCTCAGTCTGGCTCAGCCTAAGGCGGCACTGCCCAGTTCCGGAGGAGGGTAGGGAAATTCGTGGTGTCGATTTTAGGGTGATAAAAACTTTGTTTCTGGGGCGGTAAGTTACCAAACTCATCAGCGTTGAGACAACAAAGCTGACCACAAAGCACAATGAAACACCCGACTGGGTTGATCTTCGAATTGTTGGGAGGTCAAAAAAGGTTTATTGGGTCTTGTTGGTTAAGCCTGTTGACAAGTCGCTGGCCAGGTTCAAGAGGATCGGTTTAGCCCTTCTGTATCCTCGGGCTTGGGAGTTGGCAGGACCGCATTTCATAATAGCTTGTGACGACGGCGAGAGCTTAAAAAATGGAGATGGTGTCGTGGACTTGTGGCAGAGGAAAGATAAGACATAGGTGATGACCATTCCAGCAAAACAAGGTGGTTCTGATACCGTCATGCCAAGGAAATGCGGTTTGTACGCCGCTGAGGCGCATCGTGTGGGATTCAGATAATTAGCCTAAGTTCGTCAGGTGCAAACCAAGTAGCGATAATGTCTGTTTGCGGAGCTGGCGAAGCATTACTCCGATCCATGGATATCTGAACAGGCACAGCACCAGAAAAGTGCGAGCTTCGCATCCGAGATCTCACTCCCAGGGATCATCATCGTTCACGTTTGGATGGGCGGATTTGAGGGACATTCCAATCCACGTGGCTTCTGGCGGTGGGTCATGACCAAATCTGCCTATTGAGTCCGAGCTGTGCTGTAGAAAACGTGCTGACCCCTTTCTAGACATTCATGCGGAAGGGCCTCTGCCCCTGAAAGATGTGGGGCAGAGTCGCAGTTGCCACGAAACTAAACCCTGTCACTGAAGATCTCTGCTCCAATTAGGTTCAAGGGGGTTCATGCCCGTCAGCCGACGTCAAGCCTTCTAGAACCTGGAGGAGATCCAGTGGCGTAGGTACCTCGTAAGGTGCCGCATCCAAAGATTCATCAATCGGTCCTTTTGAACGCCTGGCAATGAACACCCGGTTTTCAGTTGCATAGCCTCGCAATTATTAAGCAATGCTTGTATTGTCAAATGCCACTCGTTTGCTGGGGAGTCAAGTATAAATGTCTTGGACAAGTCCATCTCTGTGATCATGAATGCAGCTACTACGTCGAGCCATTGTTAACATTTATTCTCCGAATTTCTTTCTATACAAAATGAAGACATCGCATCTTTCTACTGTTGCCTTGTTCGCCAGCTTGGGCATGTGTCAAGTCAGGGTGCCGCCAGAGTTCAAGCCGGGCTCCAATCTGAAGTGGCAGATTGAAATCCAACACACCGTCGACACCTCAAAGCCTCTTACTCCGTCAGTTACAGTCTGGGACATTGATCTCCACCATGCGGCCCGCAACCCCGATGTCATTCCATACCTTCGTGTTAGTCTGCTTCGACAAAGGCGCAATAGGCACTGTTTCTAACTTGTTGACAGAGCCAAAGTGCTGGCAACATCACCGTCATTTGTTACTTTAATGCCGGTCTCGTGCAAACCAGCGACTGCGACTATAGCAGCACGTGGGACACACCTGCATACCGCGGTCTTCTCGGCCGACAGTGGCCTGAGTTTCCCGACGAGCGATGGGTTAACATTAAGAATGGGACTTCGCACGAATTGATCAAGCGGCGTATCGCCCTGGCTAACAGAATCGGGTGCGATGCCGTTGACCCCGATAACATTGACGGGTACGGCGTTGACTCCGATGATGAGCTTCCCGAGAACGAGAAGGTGCCTTGGGCCCCACCCCCTTGTCCCTCACCTATATTGATCTGATCTCTCTCCCAGACCGGCTGGAACCTCGTCCAAGAAGACGACATCAAGTTCATGCGGAATCTCTCGACCTACGCGCACTCGCTCACCACCCTGCGAGGATATACCATGCTCATCGGCCAGAAGAACGCCCCCGAGCTCGCTTCCGCTTTGCTTTCGTACGTCGACTTCGCAGTGCTCGAAGACTGCAAGTCCCTCTTTGACGATAAGCCTGAAAATGCCTTCTGCTCCGAGTTCCAGCCCTTCATCACCGGAGGAAACCAGAAGCCAGTTCTCAGCATCGAATACCCTACTTCCCTGGAGAATGGGAAAGGCACTGGAAATTGCCAGAGTACCGGAGCAAATGACGCGCAGTATAAGGCCAGTTGTGATATGACAAAGGGGAATACGGGATTCACCACGGTATTGAAGATCAAGCAGGGCGAGGGGGAGTTGAATGGGTGCACGCAGTATTGCGATGCAGGGGTCAGTAAGGGGGTTGTGGTTACGGCTACGAATTCTGCGAAGGACGGATTGGCTTGCCCGGCTGGTAGCACATAGTCTGTGCTGTGGAATTTGTAGTCGCGTCTCTCATTTTTGCCCCCTTCTGTTGTTTGCTTCTTCCTCTTCTCCCCCTCAATTTTCTTACTCACTTCAGCAAAGGGTACCTAGATACATAGAGATGTCGCTCGCGCTATACAATTGCCTAGTTACTTGAACGTGGTCTCCAGCCTCCACTTCTTGCTGAGTTGGTTTCGGGGTATATAACCCGCGAGAATAGAGGACCACCAAAGACGGCATTTTCAAGAAGCATATAACATTCTTTCCTCTCATATCCGGCAAAGGATTTTGTGGGAGCTAGCAATTCTTTTTTCTTTTCCCTTTCGGCACCTAGATAATTGACATCTTTCAATTGAATCTTACGCAAAGTCCCCAAGAGGAATCTAACAATTCCCAGCGGCCTGCATCCAGGCACCTCCATTAACATTAACATTCCACAATGTCACCTTAGCTCCATTCACACAGCTAACCCTCACAGCAACCGTCTCGGTCCCAAACCCACCACCGCCGCTCTTCTCAAAATAGTTATAATCCCTCCTCACCGCCCCCTGCCACGTCTGCCCGCCGTCAGTGCTAATCTCAAACCCCGTCACGGCATAGTTCGCATTTGTGACTTGCATCGAGAACCTGTCATCATCAGCCTTTGTACTTCGTTGTCCCTCAAAAGCATCTTCGACCCGGTTGAGAAAATAAGGAAAAGAACAGGGGGGGGGAAGAAACGAAAGTAGAGGACAAACGCCGGGCAACAAGTACGGAAGGAGAGTACTGCCAAAAAATAAAAGAACAAGGTGGAAATAGAACTCACCACCATTTCGAAGCCCCCTCCTTACTCCTCACCAACAACGGCGTCCCCAATCCACACCCCACGCCCTCCCAATCCACATTGATAATGCCCTGCCCCAACGGTGCCAGCTCCGAAAACGCATCCGAGAACAGGTCAAGTTGGTTCGCCTGACATCCAGGGCATTGATCGACAACCATGACTTTGATCGAGTTCCCTCCCGGACCCGTCACGCGGAGACAAGCACCGCATTGGGCGGCTGTATTCCAGTTTGGACCCGCGAGAGCGGTGCCGTGGATGCCGGGCGGGAGGTCGTACGAGGCGAAGCCGCAATTGCCGCCGTGGAGGTTTCCCCCGTAGTGGGTTGCTATGGAGGAGATGGCGAGAGTGCAGGGGAGAAGGAGGAGGATGATAAATGGGATGAACATCTTGAATTATGGCGTGATTGGGCCAAATCGAAAGTGATCAAGGAGACGACGAAGAGGTTGAGGGAGAAGTGGAGGGTATAGGACAGGTTTTTATGTGTAGTGAGACGGTGAGGAATGTTGGTCGCTTCCACCGTCCCGTCCCGCCATGTCTCGGACTGTCAAAACAATGGACTTGTTGGGAATGAGATCAAAGCCTCGCGTAGACCTTCCTGTCGTGATTCCTGAGTATCCTGGTTAAACAAGTTGGTGGGTGGGTGAGCCCGGTGAAGCTGAGTGTCGTACAGACGGCAGGTTGCCGGCTTATGATACAACCCCCTGCTGGCCGTCGTTGTGATAGCCAAGCAAAATAGTGGTGGAGATTTGTGGCTGAAAAGGAATCAAGAATCGTAAGATTGTGCCCTCTGTCATCGTCACGCGTGGGCAGGGTGGTTTCTGGTGGCCGTTACTCGGGTTCTTGCGCAACATGGTGTAAGACGAAGTCCCCGTGTGCTTCATATTCCTTGCCTGATGTGGGGCCTGACGAAAAGGCACCGGGATATTGGTTTCGTATTGATACATTATGTGACAGTCTATCCAATGACCCATCGCGTGATGGGCTGTGTACAAGAAGCACGGGAAACGGATACCTGAACGCCAGACCGTGACCGTGAAAAACGCCGCCCATGGGAATGCCCCCGACTTGTTCAAGGAAGCTCCTCCTTGGTCCTAGGGTTGGGATCCAGCTCGGCCCTTGTCCTCAGTTCCGGGTCCAGTTCCGCCCTGGTCCGAAACTCGGAATCCAGTTCTACTCGTGTCCGCTCGGGATCCATTTCGTATCTGATGACCGGATCCAACTCTTGCCTGCCATTATCGACCTCAAGCTCGTAGTACTTCTCGTCGGTCGATACCGACCCCTCGGTGTCCGACACAGTTTTCGACGCTCCCTTCTTCCGCCCTCGCCACGCCACATACCACCCCGCGAGTCCGCTGATAATCAGAGCGAGCGTAACTCCAACTCCGATCCCCGCTACTGCTCCCGTCGACAACCCCGAAGAGGATTCTTGTGGAAATGTGGTTGTGCTCGGTGATGGCACCCCGCTCGTGCTGATGGTCGGCAATATCACAACGCCCGGTGGAGACCCCGATGTTCCAGACACTGTGGGTGATGTATCTGCGTTCGCCCGCCTTGAGATATTGAAGATTTCCGTCGCCGAATCCGTCTTGTCCAGAACGCCGTCTTCCCAGGTCGCAATCGCAAACATCGGAGACTCGCTAAGATCCCTTTCTGTCTTAATAATCCAATTGGCGGACGATTCCTCGGGTTGCAAGTCCCCTGATCATCGTCTGGTTAGCAAGCCGCTGACAGCTTGTCCGCGTCCGGGATCGCGCTTACGCTTGATGTACTCAAACGGGCCATCGCTTGCGTCAAACGAGCCCGTGTAGCTCGCTGCCCTGGCCGCGCTAAGTTGATAGAGAACGAGCGAGAACTTCTTGTCGTTGTTGAACGTCGTGTTGAAGATCAAGTCCGTCGAGTCGCCAATGTATCGGACCGGGTGCTGACTTGGGTCGATCGGGCCGTTGAAGTTCGACGGCGCGACAAACGTCGTTATGGCGGCGAGGACCGGCGCAGGCGCTAGCCCAAGGGCCGCGACTATCGGGGTCCAAAGGCGCATCGTACGCGAAGAGACATCGTTCGCGGGTGCTTCATGAGAGAAAACGCGACGAGAGACGTCGCGCAAGACTTTGAGGGGCTTGAGCATCACACAGCGCTACTTGTTAGCGTTCCTTGGGTTGATCGAGACCCCTGGTGGTCCCTGAAACTAGGCCCCGCCGTCGACGCCGCACGGGTGACATCGTTTCATCGATCAAATGTTTTCCAGGGTTTGATAGGGCAATGCGGTGGAATCAGTCCGGAAGAGGCACGGATCCCGAACCGAAATCGAACTGTTTTGTCATGTTCCGTGCGCGACTTCCATGCGTCGAAGGGTCACCCCCCTTGACAATTTGGTTGACATCGGAAGTTGCCGTCATTTCAGACTGGCGCGCCTCGACTCTGGCCGCACAAAAGGCTCGGCAAGGGATGCAGAGCACCTGAAGTTATCATCTTGTTGTGGGGGTCGTGCATCGTGCATCGTCCTGGTCGGGCAATTCTTTGGGAATGAAGTTGACAGGGAAGTGATCGGCGGTGGATCTCGATTGGAATTTCGGTTTGACGGGATGACTGTCGAAGTCGACTGCCAAGACCAATGACGCAAGGGATGTGAACCATCGAGGAAGCTACGATGCGTGGTTGGAGCGACAAAACAGGATTGTGGGGGCGGTCGGACAACAAAGATTCAACGGTTCATGGACGTCATACGCAACACCATTACCAGGCACCCCTTATAAGTGCCGCTGAGGTTCATACCTGCCGCTCATTCACACTTCAACTGACAACCAACGTCATAATCTTCAAAATGGCAACCCGTGCAACGCAACCGATGGACTCGGCCGGCGCCAAGTCGGTCATGTCCAACGACATGAAGGAGATCAACGAAGGAAAGGAGGAGACCAGCAATGTGATCCGGGGCCACAAGGCCAATCTCTCGAACCCGAGTACGTGCAAATCCTGGGGTGACAAGTGAGACACGTGAAAGAGCACTCAACTGACTCAACATGCAGATACAAGCGATAAATCCAAGGAGAACAGTGAGCGCATCATTGAGGAGCTCGGGGGCACTGACACCCAAGAGGCGCTGCGGAACAAGCCAATCAGTAAAGATGCAGCACAAGAGCTGTATGGGACAAGGGCAGCAGCTGGTTGAGATGTTTCCCATCGTTGGGCTGAGAGGTTGTTCACTTTTGAGACTGAAATGAAACTAGATATATTCATATTCAATTACGGTTCGTCCTCTTCTATCCTGCAACTGTGCTTCTTCAACCTGCAATGTGCACCTTCGCATAGAGTTGGCAAGCGCCAGTTCCCGAAGGATTCAGTGCCAACGTGTCGTCGGCTCGCCGTCCCACCAAAACTCACCCCGAATTAGACTACCGGTCGTTCGAAATGACTCACAACCGGAGACTTTGGGACACCCGTCTCGCCAATCGGCTGCAACACAAACCACCAACCCACCAGTGAAAAGTGAGAGTTCCATCCCGCCATGCAGCAAACAAGATGCAACCCGCCATCCCGCATCACCTCGGCCTTTTTCAAAGCCGCGACTCCATATAAGTCCCGCAAATACCATTCCCAAACCTCAGTCCCTGAACTTCCATCCAACACCAAAAAAAAAAAAAATGACAACCGAAATCTCACCCTGCTGCCTCCGCGCCTTCGAATGGAACGGCACACCCATCGGGACAACCACGACCCTCGCCAATCGCCAGTGCTACACAACCGGCACCAACCCCTCCATCTCCATCTTCATCATCCACGACCTCCTAGGCTGGACCTTCCCCAACGTCCGCCTCCTCGCAGACCACTACGCCCGCGAGGTCAACGCGACCGTTTACGTCCCTGATTTTTTCGGCGGCGAGGTTCTGTCTCATGAACTCATCCTCGCCGGCCGCTGGGCGGAGCTCGACCTCCCCTCGTTTTTGTCTCGCAACTCACGCGCCATTCGCGAACCCGAGATCTTTGCCTTTGCCAAAGCCCTACGAGCTAAGCACGGGAAAGTAGGCGCCGTCGGATTTTGTTACGGCGGATGGGCGGTGCATCGCCTTGCAGCGGGTGAGTTTGCGAATGTCGATGGAAAGGGACTGGTGGATTGTGCGACGGCGGGGCATCCGAGTTTGTTGACGGTGGAGGATATCGAGAGCGTGAAAATGCCGATGCAAATTCTCGCGCCGGAAAGAGATGGAGCTTTTACAATGGAGTTGAAGATGAGGAGTTGGGAGGCGATGCAGAGGAATGGAGTGCCGTTTGAGTACGTGCATTTCCCGGGGGTTGAGCATGCGTGTTTGGTGAGAGGGGATGAGGGGATCAAGGGGGAGAGGGAGGCAATGGTGAGGGGGATGGATGCCGTTGTTGGGTGGATGAGGTTTTGGCTGATGAAGGAGTGAGTTTGGTGGGTTGGATAAGGTAGGTAGGATCGATTGATGCAAGAGATGGTTACCTTACCTACGCACAACATGAACAGTGAGAGGGTCGCTCATGGCGAGAAAGAACGGAGATGAAAGTGTGCGGGCCCACTACGCTATTGGGACTTTGTCAATATATATAGATAGGTACGTGGTTACTAGTGTGAGAATGAGGTCGAGTCGAGAGTTGTCTGTCTCACGTCTTCTTCTCCTCCAGCTTGGCAACACCCACCAAGACGTTACCCGGAAGCCTCAACCCGTAGCCATTTGCCTGAAGTCCAGAAGATATGCCGATGATTGTGTTTCCTGCTTTAAATCCAAACACGAACCCATTGCCCTTCGAATCCTCTTTCTTATCCTTGGTGGTGTCTTCAAAAACAGGCGTAACCTTTAGTCCACGGGGCTTAAAGAACTCGACATTCCACTCCTCGACAACATAGTTGATCCGTCGATGACGGGCCGCATCGCTTTCTGCCGGTGTGTCCGACGCCAAGGCGGAGCCAGCTCCGCTGCGCAAGCCGAGCTGCTCAGTGAAGACCCTCCAGTCCTCGCGCGTAACGTCCCGACTGAGCCACGGCGCCTCGGGCGCAGGAAACTCAAGCGCGGAAACGACCGAGTGCAGCGCAAGATCGTGTTCAATGACATCACTCGGTGGCAATCCCTTTGCCGGGCGCCTAGCGATGTAGGACATGGCTGCTGACATGACTGCTCGGTTCGTGATTGACGAGAAAAAGAATGCGAGTTGAGTGGTTGACACAAAATGTCTGAGTCAAAAGTGGATAAAAGTGTGTGTGAGTTTGACAGTGCTAAAAACAAACAAAAAAAAAAAAAAAGACAGGGATGGGTCCCCTCTCGTTATAGCGGACTGCATGTGGTCTGAGGAGGGCTCCCAGACCGACAGGGAAGGTGCGTCATGCAGGGCCTTGCTTGTGCCACCTACAGCAGTTGGCGGGTAAATCCGGCAGGTGGAGTATCCTTCAGCCAGGATCCAGCTCGTAAGGATGCCCAATGGTTTTCTGTGCCTCACAGCCCTAAACGGGCAAGACGGGTAGCGGCATTGGGCAGCGCCGCAACGGTATCATCGGATGGGGTTGCATTGGGGGGACTTTGGTCCCTATCAGAGAAAAAAAAAAAATATGCCATGCCGTCTGCCCTACACGGACCTTATTTTTTTGCATTATATGCACGTTGTCGGGGTTTGAAATTGACAAACCAATCATGACGATTTTCTTCAATTGGGCGCATTGTTTACTTCAATCCGTATTTAGAATGAGGTAATGTGTGGCAAACGAGAGGCGAAAACCATGGCGACACGGCCTCGTTAATGTGGATGCGATGAATCAGCAGTGCGGTGTTGTAGTTGAATGATGTGAATTTCTACCAATCCGAATCCTCGACGACAAATGTCTTCTCGAGTAAACTGCCCGCGTCTGATCCCAGCTGAAACCCGCGTCTAAGCCCTGCCACTCGCTGTCTTACATTGACTGCGACATCTCCTCGTAGAGCTTTCCCTTGCGGAGGCTGTACCGCGCCTTGAATCGTGCCCGCCAACCCTCGCTCCACTTGGGCGGGTCGACGCCCTCGTAGCACGGCAGCGAGAGCCAGATCTCGGTGGCTTTTTCTTTGAGGGTGGAGGTGCTGACGGTGCTGCCCATGGCGCATTCTTCCCACACGAGCCATCGCATGAGCTCGTCTTCGAGGGCCTCCCACCGGGGTGCCCGTTGGCGTTTACCGTCTGTTGCGGCTACGCTGCCATCGTCGTCGAGGAATTCGTAGTGACAGCTGAGAAGCTCGGACACGGTGCTTGAGTTGAGATGGTAGCCGTAGGTTTCGTACCACCAGGTCGATGCGTCGGCTTGTTTCTTGGGGACGGCGTCGTTGGACGTGTCAAAGTACCATTGTCTCAGGGCTTTTCGTTGGGCGTTTGTGATGGACCGGCGGGACTTGCCCTTGGAAGAAGAGGAAGAAGGCATGATGGTCTTGATGTGATGGAACCGAACTGGGTGATGCTGGTGACGCAAGATATCTTGGAAGCCGAAGATGCTCAACATCTTATACTGAACCGGTATGTAGAAGGCTTTCGTATTCTTTACTCATCGCCGACCCCAAAAAGCCGCCAGCAAGCCACCGCCCTGAACATCGGCGAGGTAATAGCCTCTGGGACCGAGTTTCAACGCCCCAGCATAGCAGATATATTTGGCAAAGCGTTGCAATAGTCCCCAAGGGGGAGGTCCCTAGCGTCGGTCCCGACTTATTCTAGAACGACATCTGTACTTTTCCCCCGCCAGTTGTACGGAAAGCAATACAACCGAAGTAGTGCCCCGCCGCATGGATCGGCCTATAACTGGGGACTGGCGTAGTATCCCGTGCGGCGCATGTCTCTCTTGCCACATGGTAACGGGACGCTTGGATGCACCAAGCCGGCGAAGCGTGTCAAGGTGCAAGCTGAGGTGCATCCATCCCTACATGTACATAATGTAGGGCTGATAGGCGTGGGTTGCATTCCCTTCCAAGCCCGTCTTATGAAACAGCCACAGGCAAAAGTACCTGTACCAATGAGATACTTCCACTCTTCTTTCTCCACGACGTCTGCCATATTGCTGCCTACGTCTATTTCAACATCTCATAAATCACAGTTCGTTCTTCCCATCTCCGTTGAAACAGGCACCGAGATAAAATTCTCATCGCCTCGACTGTCATCTGTTGCTCGGATCCCCGCTTACCCGTCGAACGGGTCCAAGAGACATGACAGAAGAGTTGACCGACGGGAAAGAAAAAAAAAAAGCCTCAGGAACGGCCCGAAGACACGAAGCACGGGCGTCGACAGATTCTACAAGAAAGGGTATATAGTCCAGTGGTCTCGTGTTACACCAAGGAGGGATCGGTCCGTCGGTTTCAACAAATCACTCCATAACACCAGTTCCTCCAATCAACACGTCAATCCCAAACAATGCATTGTTGTGGTATTGTTCAAAAGGGCGTTGGTCGGAACAAACACACGAGCTAGTTCACAGTCCACTCAGGGGCTTCAATCCACGCCACCAGACACCTACCACATTGATGACCGAGTTCACACCTCAACGGACTGGAATTTCCCGATCCGAACCCCACAAAACGGTTTGTGAACTCGGATCCAATCCCAGCTCTCCATCCTGCAAGCCTCATTCGGGTGGGTGTGTGGGTGTGGGGGTTACATTCATCCACGGAGACACACAGACTCGACCCCATCTCTCCTATTTTTTCTAGGAAGACAATGTTCAACCCCCCCCCCCCCCAGTCCGACTGGACTGCACACATAAGATCCGAGTGAGTGCAAGTCCAACTGCAGACTGCAGAGGAGAGACAGGCATGATGCAGGGGTCACCGAGGACGTGGTTATGGGCCGAGCTTTCGTGGGGGTTGGGATGCGACGCTGCTGCTTCTGCGTTCCTCCAGCGCCACCAATTTTTTGTTTTTTGCAGTCGTAAACAGAACGAGGCGCAATTGCGAAACCCAGCGCAATCCGCCAAGACAATGGCGAACGCAAGACGACATGATAAGGGGGTGATGCATCTTGTTCGCCAGGAACAAGTAGAATCTACATGTCCAAGTTGAAGCTGTCGCTAGATGGTCGCAGGATGAATTTGTCTTGTTATCCTTAGTTCTCGTCCTGCCCCGGTTGGCACTCCCGACGGAACTTCCCTAAGACCCGGCATGATGAAGATCCGCGGCGATCCGGGGGGGGGGGGGGGGAGCCAAGTGGTTTTCTCTGTTCAAGAAGGGGAATGGTGCGCGGGTAGCCAAGCCGTGATAGAGGCTTTTTCGTCGTTTCTGGGCATCACCCACGGGGATAGCCATTTTGTGTGATGAACGGGAAGCCCTGTGGGCAACAACCACAGCGCTGGGATGCAGAACCCTGATTTTGTTATCTAACAGCAGCGACTAGCTGGTCTGGGCATGGCCCGGCATGCGCGTGTGCTTGCCAGTGTGCACAACCCCCACGCGGCTGCTCGAACGACCACTACCAATCGGTAGGGAGCACGCAATCCACCACGCCAAATTGTGCGATCCCCCGGCTTGATATATCACGGCCGCTTGTGCCGACCGCACACACAAGGGCCCATAGCCAGCAGACCATGATTCTCATGGCCAGGCGCTCTGCGCCGACGAGGACGACGACGAAAACGACAAAATGATTGACCGCGACATTGTCAAGATGTTGGCGTTGGCGCCCCGGGGCGAGGTCGCGCTCAATGATGAGCAGCGGACTGTGCTCATGGCCGTCACGCGCGCCGCATCGACGCTCTCGGCCATTGGCGTCATAACGATCATCACTACGTTTTGCTTATCCAAGCACTTCCGCAATCCCATGCACCGCCTCATCTTCATCAACGCTTTTTACAACGCCCTCGATGTGACTTGCACCATGATATCAGTCAGCGGACCGGCCGCCGGAAACCTCTCTGCACTGTGTCAGTTTCAGGGGTTCCTCAACCAGATGTACGTCGTACCAGACCGCTGCGGCTTTTAGCCCGCTCCTAACCCACCCCAGGTTTCCTGTCGCAGACGTCCTCTGGACCCTCGCCATGGCCATCGACGTGTACCTCATCGTCTTTCGGTGCTATGACACTGCATCCCTCCGCAAGCTCGAGTGGAAGTACATTGTCGGCATCACCGTCTTCACCTTCATCTCGGCGCTTGTCTTGCTCTTCATCAACACCGAAGAAAAGGGGCCGATGTACGGAAGTGTAACGGTAGGTCTCCTATCTCAACCATCCGTTAGCTCTGTCAAACCCCAAACGTCGGTACTGACCTGTGCCCCAGCTCTGGTGCGCTATAGCGCCAAAATGGGTTCTCTTCCGCATCGTCATCTACTACGTCCCCATCTGGTCGTCCATCCTCGTCACCATGATCCTCTACCTCATGGTTGGCGTCGAGATCGTCAAGCGCCGACGTGCCCTCAAGGCGATCACAAGCGACAACATCGCCTTTGACCTCGACGACACGGTCATGCCGCAGCTCGACGAGTCTCCTCCCCCAACCCGTAACGAGCCTCCGCTCAAACACAGCCTGAACCACCACGAGATCTACCACCACGAACCGCACCACTCCACCTCCCACTCCGTCGACGAATCCCTCATGACGTCACCCTCAAAGTATTCAGCCTCGGTCGTGCGTCTCAACCCACCAAAAAAGTCGTCGCTGTCCTTCCGACAGTACATCCTCATGCCGCTCTTCTTCTTCCTCGCGCTGCTCTCGGTGTGGGTCGCCCCCTCGACGAATCGCGTCGCGGCTTTTGTTGATCCGACTTTCGGTTCGTACCCGTTGCTGTTGATGGTGGGCATCACCGGGAGTCTCAGGGGTTTCTGGAACGGGTTGGTGTTTATCGCGGTAGGCATGAAGTCTTGGAAGAGGAGGAAGGAGAGCGAGGAGGTTGCGTTGCGACCGATTACGAGGGAGGCGACGCTGTGAGCCTTTGGATGGGTCGATGGGTTCGGCAGGTGTATATTTTGGTCAATGGTGACCTGGGGCTGCGGGGCAGGGCAAGCTATATCGCCGGGCTCGAACTGTCTTTGCGACAGAGGCAGATTCGAATGGGTTGGACGCGGGATCCGAGGCTGATGGCTGAAAAGGCCATGATGGTCCGGCGCGGACGATACCGATCCTGGCAGGAGGTGTTCTGTTGGAAACGATAGGACGTACTCTACCGCGCGATGTGCGCGAGGCTTGGGCTGTCTCGGTCTGGAATGGCCGGGAAGGGTGTTGTGGACGGCGGCGATGGGGTCAGTGAGGGGTCAGTGAGGGGTCGGGTGATCGAGGGGTTGGAGAGGGAGGTTGAATGATCTTGGAAGAAGGAGCGTTCAGGTCAGGTGGGTGGAGACCTGGACATAGCCTGGGAAATTCTTGCGATGCATCTGATCGTGGATGTGAAGGAATTGAGGCACAAGAGTGCGAAAATTTTGTTTTGGCTGACTGATAGATGATCATCATATCGTGGGCCAACTTTACCTTTGTGCTTCGACGAGTTGATGTTTTGTGAATTTGATGATTGATGATTGGGCTTGATCGAGAGCTTGTTGCGCTCCTTCCCTCTTGAGGGGCGACAGGAAAGACGTGCTGAGTCCCCGGGCCTGACACGGAAACCAACCCACGCAGCCATAAACCCGAAGGAGAGTTCTCACTGACGGGGATATGACCTTTATCTAGCTTTGGGGAAATAGCTACGCCTATCGAGACCACTTGAGGCCATCCCAGCTAGGTTTCAAGTTCTTGTGCGGGTCTTCTTGTCACCGGCTTGGAAGGCGGCGCCGGCCTCATGTCTCCTGTCCCTGAACGGCACATGCGCTCTTGAATCATACACTTCTGAATATCGATGCCACCGGCGCCAGTCTTTCTCGTACTATGTGGCCTTTTATGAGGTAAATCTCGTCGAAATGCCTCTCATTGTCGTCGTTATCGAGCGGCTGCGAAGGGCCACCAAAATTGTGCTCCTCAACAAGGGCCCACTCAGCCCGGTCGACTCGCAGAATGTCACCAAGCGGGAAGCCGCCTTGAAGTCGTGCCCAAAGAGACAAATCCGATATATCGATCTCAATCGAGTCGGTATTTTGTGGCCGCATTCTTCTCGATTTTTCCTTGACGGCGGAGCCGGCACGTTTGATCCGGGTCTTGATCCTGCTGCCGGCTACCGACAGGAAGCCACCGGGAGCGCCTTCACCCAAGTATGGCGGCGCCAAGCGCGCATCCCTGGCGGTGACAGGCAGGTACATGATGGCGGCCCTGTCATTCTGAGTAAAGCAGTGGGCAGTTGTTTCGTGACTCTTGGTTTGTGGTGAGCGTCTGGGAAGAACTTGTGAGAAAGACCAACTGAACTCAGGGAAAATTAAAGTTGGCGATAACGCCGGGCAAGTGTTTGCTTGCGTTTCGTCAAATGTAACACTCCGAAAATCCAACTCTCCCATTCTTCCATCATACCATCACCCTTCCCCCTCATCAAGATCGATTGCAGTTGTTGGTTTACGATTTTATGTTCTGTGTATGAGAAGTTGGCAGTCTATATCATCCCGCTACTGCAAGATGCGACCCCGTGACAATTCGTCCGGTGGCCGGCTCAGGGACAGTGAAAAGGATTACGGGTTGAAGAGCCACGTGCCATATGGAAGGGTGGGAGACCATGAGGCGCCGGGTGTACAGTAAGTCCATGGAGGATAGGAGGACTCGGGATTGGAGGGCATCAGTTCAGGGGGTGCTCAGGTGCAGTGCGTAGCTCGTCTGCCCTTGAAACTGGTCGACTACCTACTTGCCTACCCAGACAGTACACTAGGAATAGGAATGGGGACGTAACGACTCAAATCTCCTAGTGAATGATGTGATGCTGGTGACCTCACCGAGGGGGGCCGCGTCGATTGGCCCAACCCGCTAGTGCGTCCCCTGCTTTCCCAAACACAGCCTTGAGCCTTGCCAAACCAGCGCGGCTAGGTACCTTCAATGGCTACAAAAGACCGCCAGCTCCCGTCATCGGCTTGACGGTGTGACCAACCTAGGTACCCGACCTAGCTTCCAGAAGGCGACAGAAAATCATCCACTGACGCTGGGGCTTTTAGCGTTTGCTTTCCGCCATTGCCACCCACTTTACTCCGCGGTCTTACGGCCGCAAATTGCAGAGTCTGTATCCGCAACAAAACCTTGAGTGTGAATGGTATCCCTAAAGGGCTTCCTTTTGCGCTCGCATCATGATCCAAAGTTTCCAACCGGAGATCTCATAGATTCTTGCTCAAAATGCCCAAGTCATCACCGTGCGCCTGCTTGTCTCCTCCAGGGAGCTCCTGGCGCCATATTACCTGGGTGAAGAAACTCCCAGCTATTTTTCTGTCAACAGCCAGCGGCAAGATCAAGAACCGAATCGAACGTGTCGGCTCCGGAGTCAAGGGAAAATCAAGAGCAAAGACGGGTAGTAGTGTCGACAACGACTCGTACAGGATTGACATATCAGATTTGAGTGCTTGGGAACGGTTTCAGGGTGGCTTTCCAGCCGGCCACACCCTACGAATCGACCGGACTGAGTGGGCACTTGTTGAGGAGCACAACCATGGTGACCCTTTGAGCCAGGCCCTCAATGCCAACCGTGACGGCCACGAGATGCAAATGGACGACGAGATCTGCCTTGGCGGAAGGAGTGGGAGAGATCCCTGGGCCTTTAACATTAAACCAGAGGATATTCTCGCCTGTGCTGAACACGAAGTTCCCCCGAATTATGGATGGGTTACCGCCCCCACTATCCCTGTTTTGGCCGAAGGACCTAAAAAATGGCCCCATGTAATAAAGGGCCCAGAATCGGAACATTTGCACTCCCAATAGCTGCCACCCAGAACTTCATAGTAAACACGAGCAACAAAACACACACCCCTACTACGCTCATAGAGTGAGGGACCTGTATCTTCCTGTAGTGTGAGCGTATTAGTCGTAGGGAGAGGATCTTGGCTTCGCGCCGCGGAGTGGTGCGAATCTCTGCACTAAACTCAAACCACAACTCCAACTGCACGTCCAAGGCCTACAACACACCCGTCTTGCTACGCTTAGAGGGCCAGACAGTCACAATCACGAAAATAAGGCATATATTAGCTACTGTAAGGTTGCTATCTTGTTTTTCTTGTAACGCAGGCTGCGTCAGGGGGCGAGGATGGGGTTGCACTGTAAGATGGTGGAGGGTATAGTAGGGGGTGGGGTAAGTGATCAATTGAAGCCTGTTCTCCGCTCTCTGGCGGAGCCAGAGAGCTTGTATTGAGTCACGGAGATAAGCTAATCGATCCCTTTTCTCCTTTCCACTCTTTTTTTTTGTTCTCATATCTCCTCCCACTTTTATTTCTACCCTCTTTTCATACTTCGGGGCCTTTACAGACATGGTGGCCAACGAAAGAATCATGTCGAGACAACGACTTCCTAATGCACGACGACCAGGAGATTTGACGCTGTCAGAGTGGCAGCAACGAACTCGGGAAAAACTCGATAAATATCAGAATGAACCAATACAGGACGAGAAGACTTTGTCAACGACGATACCGCTGCACTAAAAAGCGGGGGAATCCAATTGCTCTCCGACTATGGTAGTTGCACTTATCTGACACAACCCGGTCAGGACATAAATCTGTTGGGCACTGAGGGGGCATAAACGAATTTGTCGCATTGGGACGCGACACCCGAGTTCAACATTTCTGGGGAAGCAGTACCGATGCGCACGTTTCCCACACGGACATCTCGCCCCCGCCGTGCCGCCCGTAGCTCAGTAAACTCCTCAGCTGGCTTGATTCTGCGCTCGAGGCACGCCACCTCGCGCAACAGGCGCGACGGGTGCAGCAGTAGGAAGACGATCATGGTGGCCAGCATAGGCAGCGCGTCGAAGACGAAGATGAAGGCTTCGTGGCTGGCGACGACGCCGTCGGTGCCGCCGAGGTACTCGGCGCCGCGCATGACGCTGCGCACGATGAGCATCGCGGCGGCGATCTCGAGGGCCGAGAAGTGCCGCAGCCAGTGTACGCGGGGGTCGGCCAGCATGGCGCGCGAGGCCGAGGGGTCGCGGCGCAGGCGCGCGTGCAGCCGACCGCAGGCGATAGAGAAGACGGCGAGTGCCGCCAGCTGCGCGAACAGGCCAACCAGCACGACGATCTTGCTCAACCGCTGCGCCTCGGCAGTGCCGCTGGCCGGTAGCACCGTGCCGATGAGCTGCGTGAAGATGGCGACGACGTCGACGAGCACGTACGCCCGGGTCGGCGAGCACCGGCACCAGCATGCGTAGCAGCACCGCGCGCAGCAGCCGCGGCCGCGCTTGTCCCGGCCAGCCCGCGCTGAGACACCTGTGAGTAACGCCGCCGAGACGCGCCCGTACGACATGTACACGGTTGCGGCGAGCAGCGGTGGCGCCACCAGCAACATCATGTTCTGCAGCAGCCAGGGGTCCAACTTATCCGGCTCGTCGTGAGCTCTGGCGCGCTCCAGGTAACCAAACACTTGGCCTGGAAACAGAGCGTTAGCTGTCAGACTGCCTAACCTGCGTATTACACCATCTTTGATAAACCGATAGGGCCGAAGCCTGGAGAGGCCCACTTACAAACACCCCCCAGTATGAAGGGGATAAAGGTCCACGCCCGTAGCCATGCAAAGTAGATAAGGTGTCCTAGCGTGGCGAGCGCGAAGAGGGCGAGGAAGAGGTAGGCGGCGGCGTGGCTCGGGCGGTACTCCCAAAACACAACCACCATGGTGCCATTGACCACGGGGCCGAACGGGGGCTCGTCATTCAGCGCCATTGCGAAGTGCGATGTTCTGCGGTCGTGCCTTTTTCGTAATCGATGAGGTGCTGACCGATGTTGTGGAGTCGTCGCTACACACCGAAGATAACATGCTGGGCAATCACGAAACCGCGAAACACTGGAGATATATAAGGATGAGATCGATATGACCCAGACCAGGCACTCTTGGTGTTGTAGGGGCTGAGTTGGTCCACCTGTTGTGGCCGTCTTGGAATCCGAAAATTGGCGATTTTTCGCTTTTGTCCGCGGCAGAGCGCTTGGACACAGTGGATCCCTGGCCACGTCATGCACCGGAGTTAGCCAAGTGCCGTTTTGACAGGACTTTTTGAGTCTGCTGAAGTCGACTTTCTCCACCGACTGGCCACTTTTGTGGACTCCTCGAGTCAGCCGCAAATGGCGGAAACAGAAAGCCGTTCCACAATCGCTTGGTTGCTGAATCTCCTGCTGAGCTGGAGTTTCGTGTTATTCCGCCACCAGAGTGGTGTGCCACCGTTATGGATAGATAGATCGACGGCTGGGTACCGTAAAGCTTCCACACGGCGGAAATGGCTGGTAAGCGCGCTTCTCAGGCCCTAAATGCCTGTAATAATATCAAGGAAGTTAATCTTTACGATGTAGGATTACGATAGCTCTTTTCTGGCGCTCCCTTTACACTAGGTGGCGTCCAATATTAGCAAAAGGTGTAGCATAGAGTAACCACCGCGGCATCACGGCGTTGTGGTGGCATTGTGGAATTTGTAACGGTCTCGAGGCAGTATATTGCAACTACCTAGGCCACTCTACGAGCACGCTGAACTTGAAGAGGAAAGAGGAAGAAGCGCGTCGAACGCGCCGCTCCTCCGATCCGAGAGAGCGCCATGGTCCGGGCGCGTTGCTGGGGCCGGTTGGCGCGTCGTGGCGCGCGAAGTGGGAATAGCTTCGTCAGGGGTCCGTTGCCACACACAACCCTGGCTGAGGGTTCACGTAAGCCAGATTTGCAACACGTTGCTAAAGTGGGTCTCCCAGATCGCTTTTGAAAGCCGATTTCGGCAAAAAATCGGGAAAAAGAACACCCCTTATCCGTCCGCAGCTTATTTTTCGCACCGAGAATGCGAAAAAGGTACTGTCTGACCGTCCCGGACCAAGGACTGACGATAAAAATGGACCACGCAGCAACATCATCCAGAAAATCCATTCGACCCCATCGCAAGTCGCGCGCTGGCTGCAGCGTCTGCAAGCGTCGCAAGGTAAAGGTTTGGTCTAGTCTTAAATAAACCATCAAGCAAAATATCAGACATATAACTGTTAGCAGTGCGACGAGCGGAAGCCGTGCAGCAACTGCATCAGCTTCGGCACGACATGTGATCTCGCACCAGAAACGCGCCTCGAATCGCTACGTCATGACGCTGTCGCCGGTCCGGCAGCGCGCCGTGGTCGGGGTCGACCCCGGAAGACCTGGATAGCTTCTCAGAATGCCAGCGTCGCAGGATCCCCCAGCACAGCCGCAGCATCGTCCAGCCCCTCCGCTGCCGCCACAGACATTGTCGAGGCAGCACCGATCAACGCCGACCACGCCGAGCTGCTTGCCTACTTCATCACTACCACCGCCGAAACCCTCGCCGGCGACGGCTCCGTGATGCGCGCCTTCTGGACGCGCAATGCGCTGCACGTGGGCCTAAGCCACCCCTTCGTCCTGCACTTAATCCTAGCTTCGGCCGCATATCATATTGCTTACCTCGCTAGAAAAGCGGCGATAGACGATAGTGGCATCCTCCGACCTCGGGGCCGCTGCGACTACTTGTCAGCGGCGCAACGTCACCTCGCGGCCGGCCTAGCGAGCTTCTCGGCGCAGCTGTCGTGCGTTCGCCCCGAAAACTGCGGCGCGCTGTACCTCGCCGCCGTGCTGACGAGTTACTGCACCTTCGCGGCCGGGCCGACGAGCCGCAACGATCTACTCGTCTGCACCGCTGACGGGGACGGTGACGGCGGCGACTGCGCCGAGGACTCGGGTGCCGCCGTGGGCAACAACAATAACAATAACAGCAACAACGCTTCTGGCTGGATGCCCTTTGTCTATGGCGTGCGGCTCATGCGCCAGTCCTTCAGCCCAGACGTGCTCTTCGCCGGGGCTATGGCGCCGCTCGGCCCCGACCCGAGCGTGGACGCGCCACAGTTGACCCTGAACCGGCCCGTCTACGCGCGCGACGGCTTCCCGCGGCTCGAGTGGGAGGCCGCGCTGGACGGGTTGCGAGCTTTCCTCGTGGTGTCGGATGCCGCCGGCTGCCTCGAGGCGCTTGACGACCTCATCGGCATCTATGCGGCAACGTACGGGCGGCGGGTCCCCGGCCAGGAGGTGTCGTACGATGGGCCACTTGAGAACCAGTTTGTGTTCGGCTGGCTGTACCGCACGGGGAGCGACTTCATCGCACGCGTCCGCCGCCGCGAGCCGCCCGCTCTACTGGTGCTGGCGCACTACGCTGTGCTTCTCGGTGGTGACGCCGTGAGGGACGAATGGTTCATTGAGGGTTGGGCGATGCACATGGTCACCAGGGTCAACGAGCTCCTCGCGCACAACCAATCCGTAGCGGGGTGGATGCGGTGGCCCACGGAGCAGGTCGATCCCACATTGCCGAACCTAAGACAAGCAAAGGAGCCAAGCTCGATCAACCCGAATGAGCTGCCCGGCAAAGACTGCCTTATGGACCTTGGAAGAGGCGACCCCATAACCGGACACCCCAACAACCGGACATGATGTGCATGGCTACCCCCCGTCGCAACCAACGTCCAAAACATCCAATTCCTAGCCAAATTCTATAGTTCAAAATGCAATCTACATCTCCTTTACCTCCCGCATCCTATCCAGCCCATAAATTATCATCTCCTGCACCTCTGCAACCAGGGGGGCCGGGTCTGGCTCCGGTGCCCTCCTCCGCCGCTTGGGACCTTATGACTGGCCTCCTCAGCGGCGACGATTGTCTGTTGAGCCAATAACAACTGCCTGTCTCGTTCCTTTGTAACTCAGCCTTACTGATTCTATCCATGCGTCTCTACCCAGGTAGGATTCGTATATGTCAGTGAATCTGCGGCTAGGTAATCGGTACAATACATCTTTCTGGTACCTTCCAGGATTGTAGGCTCCCAGCCAATCCTTCGTCTTTTTATCCCGCGCTCGGCGAACTCCTGTTCAGGCAGCTGCTTCCTGTGACGCGTCTCCTTACTTTGAAAGGCGGCGATTCATTACTGTATTCGTAAGCTTGCACAGTAGCGGAATTAGTGACCGACGTTCAGAGCAGTTGGCCACTCCCTCCATGACTTTCTCCTTTAGCAATCTCAAGCCAAGTGCTGACCCGTTGTTTTTGAGAGAAATGGATAATTCAACTTAGGCGCAACGGCATTAGCGAGAGTGTTAAACGGCAGATTTTTTCTCTGTCTTTTGAGTAAAGAAAAGCGCGGTTAGGTGTTTGAGGAGGTTGTGGTGGTGGGTGAGGTGGTGGTGGTAGTGGTTGGTGTGTGCCGATACGAGGACCCAAAACTGGGGCCTCGCAACTCCACGGCCATTTTGGACCGTGGCAACTATAGCCGAGCTGGACCAGAATAGTGTCCCCCTTGCTCAGTCTGGCTCAGCCTAGCTCAGTTCTGAAGAAGAAAAGGGAAATCCATGGTGCCGATTTTAGGGTCGTGAACTCCCTGTTTCATGGTGCCAGACAGCTCTTCGTCATCCGACCAACCGAAGCTGGCGGGTACAGGCTCATTGGATCTGCATTTGTTCACGGCTTCATGTACGGAGAGATCCTGAAGGCCGGCTGGTATCGCGAAGAATCGATTCTGCTGATCTAAGAAAGACAGCCGTTTTCCGCACCCCCAGTTTCGCTGCATCGCACAGCGTAGCCGCGACAAGTCACCTAATGACCAAGAAACAGGCGCGCTAAATCCAGTTGATGCCACTTCCAGAGGTGACCCCTGGACAGGTATTGTAAATCCCGATAGGCGTCAACAAAAAATCACAATGCCTTTCTAATCCCCCTTCAAGGCGCTTGGATGTTGAGTGATGCATTGGGATCTTGGATATACCAGTGGAGGAATTCCGCTTGCGCACATTGGATCACTCCAACTGTTCCCACTTCAACCAAATCCGTTGCCCAGGCTCGGTGTACGAAGTGAATCTGATCTCCTGCGGCTCCGCTGTCCTCGCCGGCGGACCTCCAGCAACACTGGCCATCAAGCCATATTGTCCGTACCTCAGAATCGACACACCTGGCAGTCCAATCGGCCAGACGTCAGGCCACGTCTATATCCGTTAGCGTGCATCCTGACCAAGGTGATTTGGACTTACCCCAAAGATAAACGGCTCTCCATCCTCCTCGCACAAGAACTTGGCACCGTACGCCCAGCATGTCCCGGCGGCGCTCTTGAGCGTGAAGCTGAAGGACCGATCACTCGTGAATGCCCTGTCGCCAACGGGTGTGGCCTCAAACACGCCGCATTGCGTCTCGTCGGTTGTCCATCGGCCGACGTTGGTGATGCAGCCTAGGTCGAGATGCTCTTTTTCGTTGGAGATGGCGCGGAACTGGCCCTTGCCGATGACGCCTTGGGCTGCCGCGCCAAGACACATGGCGGCAAGGGAGAGGATTGCTGCTGAGCGCATTGTATTATCTGTTTGTATAAGCTTGAGGATAATGTAGTCTTGGGTGGAGCAAAGTTCCGATGGCGATTATTGTCCGAAGGTGGTCGTCAAAGGGAAAAGCACCAAGACTTATACCCGCGCGTCCCTTAAAGCGGGGGCTGGACCGACCTGGCATGTGTCAGGTAATATAGCTGCGGGTAAAGAAAGTCCCCGATCCAACTTCCTGCTCGTCGGGTAAGCAGGGCAAGTTTCCTTGGACCGCAAATACTACCCCGGTTTTTGGGAAAAGGGAAAGGGCGTTTCATTTCGGGAAGATCGGGTGACCGATCCCTTTGGCACTTTCCGACGATCCCTTTTTTTTTTCTCTACTTCTGATGTCATGTTCCGTTTTTCGCTGAGTTTGGACGAGGTTGGATTGCGTACGTATTCACCCGGGATGACCGCCCGACGGATGGCAACCTACAGCTTGGATCCCTCCTCAACTTGGTCCGGCACTCGCTGGGACTTGTTTGAGCTTTTGCCAAACTACGTAAGGGCGGAACGTCGACTTGCGTTGGTTTGCTACGCTGTGGCGTTGGGGTTGGAGGGTGGAAAGCGGTCTGATTGGTGCTGCACAGAAAAAGACGGGAGGGAATGGAACCTGGGACTTGGAGGGGGTGATGCTGAGATATCTGCCGTCCCGTGGTGGGGTTGAAGGTTGGGGCTTGGCGTTTTTGGAGGTGAGGGTGGGCAGCTGAATGGAAGGGACGGGGCTCGAAGTGTTGAGAAAGCTGATGGAATTTGTGGATTTAATGAATTTTATGCATTTGGTGTTATGTTGGTGAAAGTCGTGGGTGAGATTTGAAGTTTGAAGGGATGCTTGTGATGATGCTTGGAAACAAAAGTCGGTCGGATTGTTTGATGCAAGATTGTTGTTTTCCACACTCTTTGAGCTCATCTCATCTCATAGGTTCATCCTGTTTCTCAACTTTCATCTCATGTACGGTGTCTCATGCCTTTCGCCTCATACCTTTCGCCTCATCTCATTCCACCCCAGCTGTTATTTCATCTCATCACATTTCCTTGGCGTTCTTCATCCCCTGCTGATTCCTCGGTTTTTTTGTATCATTCCTTTTTTCTCTTGTATTTCCACCAAGACATCTTGCTTGGTCATCTCACGCAGTGTCTAGACTACCATTTTACACAGTGTCAGCTCCGGTGATGTCACGAGGGGAGCTCACGTCAATTGGCTCAACGCGTTGCGGGTAGAAACACGCTAGCACGCGCTGGGCAAAGCTGCAATCCGAGCTCACCGACCCCCCTCCCTCATCATCCCATCTCGTTTTGAAACACCTTCAATCATCAAGTCGCGTGACACTTAGTCTTAAGTCTTGACCGCCGTTGGGTACGGACTGAGTTTTCACAAACCATGCCGCATGCAAATTTGATATTTACCCAGTTGCGGGCGCTTGAAGTAATTCTAAATAGTACGATTCTAAATAAAATGCCCATATTAAAATATTCGAGGTCTTCAGGATAATAATTAGCGTCTTCGTTTGTTACAGGAGGCCTTTATGTTGGGTCCAAACCCCTTAATCAATTTGGAAAAAGGACTAACTTAGTTGTAGGTCCACGGTGTTGAGGAAATCGCCTGTTTCGGACTTGGACCTCCGCAGATGTCGTGCACAAATTGGCATAAAAGAACTGCAACCGACTCCCTTTTGCTCGACGACACCAGCTGCGGGGCATTATCGCCTAGGCGACTTTGGAGTGACAAGCCTCTCCGGTATCAGGATCATTGTAGTTTTCTGACAGGGATAGGCAAAATTTGGACTGGTGGTATTACACCGTTATTTCTAGCATTATGAAAATGCCCTTGATGTGCCTCGCTACGGGATGGTCTCTCCACTTGTTGCCCCGCCGATCTAGCCCCTTTTTGAAGGGCTTAGCAACCCCTCATTGCCAAAGCAGCGAACAGGACTAGGCCCCAACGTATCAACTATCGTCCTTGTTCCCACCTCGTCAGAACTAGTCGCCAGCCATCGTCAACCTAACGAATATTCGCCCATTTCAGCATCAGCAAACCGCCCCGCCATAGCCTCCACTCCAGCCATCAACGTGGGCTCAGGTCGCCTCTGCTTCGGCGCACTGCACAACATCTGCAACGGCGCCTCTTCCCCGCCCTTGCAGGGCCTTCCGAACGTCCGCTTCCAGGCATCTGGCACCGTCAGAACCCGCCGCATCGAATACAACATCGCAGCCCTCAACGGAACCTGGAACGCCTACCAACTCATCAACCTGACCACCAGCACCGCCTCCGCGTGGTTCCTCGCCCACTCCTCCACCAACCCCCTTACCGAAATCTCCAAAATCCTCTCCATCTCCGGCTCCCCCTACGGGTCCAACAGCGGCAGCCCAACCAACACCAACGAAACCTCCGCCGCCGGCGTCTTCGTCATCAACCGCTACGACTGGGGCTACTACGACACGCGCTCCAAAGATGCTGTTCCCAACGACATATCCGAAGATATAAACGACATGCTCGCCGCCGCCAACTCCCTCGGCATCGTCGGCATTGCCTGCGCAACAACCATGATCTCCCGCTGGGAAACCCAGCAACCCGCCCAGAGCGGGTGGTCGTCCAGCGGCGCATGGCTCTGCTGTCCCGGTGGGGAATACATGTTTGGCCGCTTCGGTTTCGACGACGAGCGCGTCGCCGCGCGATCGTTCCTCTTCTTCTCGACCAACACGTATTTCACGCGAACGGCGTTTGCTGGGACGACGCAGGTGTTGAGAAGGGAGAGGACGGACGAATAGTGATTCGGGCCCAGATTGCGCGAGGGGTTCGACTTTTCGGGGATTGGTGAAATACGTGAGTTGCCATGCCATCGGATAACTCATGGGGCGGGTTGAATAAGGAAGGTGGTAACAAATTAGGAAGTCATACTCATGAGGACTGTAACAATACTCTAGAAGTGAAAGAATCATGGGCTATTATTGTTTTAAACGTTAGAAACAAGGATTACTGCGAGGCGCACCTGACCCAAAGCCGACCCCTTAGCCCCTCAGCCCTTGCTACTCAAGGACCGTTAAAAAGGGAGCAGCGTGGAACCAGCAGACGGGAAACAAAACACCATCTCAAAGGCACCCACCCCTCAAGGGACCCAAACACTCATATCCGCAGTGGTGGCATTCTGCCACGTCCTCCTGAACAACCGCTCGCGTCCCAGAGGCTCGGCACGACGCCACCTCCCAGTGAAGCTAGAATCAACGACCAGTCCTAAAGTGGCTAGTTATAGAAGAATATTGTTGAAGAATATCAATGATGCGCCCAGGAATGAGCACGCGGGAATCCCATCAGATGAGAACTTAGTATTTCCTTGCGCGTGTTCTTGTCTATTCTTTTGCGGTTTGGCAATCATCTACGGTGGACAATGCGGAAGACGGTCAGAGCTTTAGCCAATCCTGGATCTAGAAAGCATCCAATCTTCTCGACAACCTCGTGAAGACACGTGTTACCCTTGTTGTTCCAGATACCTGTGATCACGCCGGCTGATAGAAGCAAGTTGACAAGAGGGCTGTTGAGGAACCTCACTGCCTGAAAGAGGCAGTGTTCTCCTGAGTTGTCTTGGTGATTGTAGCTCGTGAAGCCGGCGTCCAGGAGTTTCTGAGCCGTTTTGAACGTCCCGACAAGATGGCCGAAGGTACTGCTACTGTTGCCAAATACCAAGTTTGATACGATTGCCAATGCGGGGTGCGGCAAAGCGTGTTTCCCAAAACCAGCTCATACACCCCGCCGTCAGGGTTAGGATCTCTGAGGTCGTCACACCAACTTTAGGGTAAGGCCTATGGATATTGTGAGGCCATGACACGTTGGGTTGGTCTGTTAACTTCTCGCCGGATGACCAGCAACTCATATCACGCTGTCTTGATACGATCAAGATTTGGGATCCCACTTCGGGGCAATGCCTACAGGTGATCCATAGACGTGGTAAAAACTCTTTATTACTTCATCATGCTGGCCACGACCCTCTCACCAATACCGGGCGTATCGATACAGCCGCAGTACGTGCACTTTGGCTAGACGATGAGGTGCAGCAAGGATACTGCTGGGGATGGGGGTCGTGGATTACTTGCAACGGCAAGAATGTACCACGATTACCACCAGAATATCCCCCGAGCTGGTTTGCCGTCAAAGAGCTGATGGTGTCGACATCCTCAAGTTCCGCACCACTCATTCGCCATCGGAGCAATACGCGACAGGTTTCAATGATGGGCTCGGAGACCGCGACATCATTGAGAACAGCATGCGGAACCAGAACCTCCGCCACACCAACGACTTCAAAGATTGCTGGACCTTCTTCATGGACGGCGACGAGTACGGCAAATCCTTCAAGATTGTCAAGGAGAAGGAGCAAACACTTGCTGGCTTTGCGCCCCTGATCCAAGCAGGCTATTGCATTCCACAGTCGACTGGCGAGCTGATCCTTCAACGACAAGTCTATCTTCTCCAGGGCCTCGTGGTCATCATCGATGATATTCTCGAGGAAGGATCGAAGACCAGGAAGAAGAAGCAGGCTGCCAAGCCATCTAACAATGGGCCAGCGCAACAGCTAGCAATCGCCGTCGGGAACATGACGCTTGAGGCACCCCGCAAGCTCTCCCTCCCGGATGTTGTCGCCGTAGCCGAGGACCAAAAGACTGCGCTTCGGGAGCGCTTGGACTTGCTGTCGGCGGAACCCACCGTCCTGACCCACGATGTCAACATTTGCTTCTTTAGTCGCCCTGAGCTGGTCCCAGACGAGAAGGGACGCATCATGCCCGTCCATACCGACAAGTACATCAGCGCCGCCGTCTTTGAGGCCGTCCACAACTCAGTCCGGGCTTCGGCAATCTGGAACTACATCAGCCATCTCCTCACCATTCTGCAGTCTACCAATGACAAGGCTTACAAGTCGATCGTTCTCCAGGAGCTCTCCAACATCTGTCACCTAGAGTACGGCCGTGCCCAAGCCAATTTCAAGCGCCAGGTCCAGGCTGGGCTCGGCCCAAAGTGGTTTAAGCGTGTCTTCAACGTCTACGACAAGGCCGGTAATGCGCGCATTGTTATCAAGGGAAACCCAGAGGATCTCACCAGGGAGGATGCCAGCTCCACCACATGCTTCGCCTCTGCCAGCCTGACACAACCGCTGCCAAGGCCGTCGAATGGGTCAAGAAGCTGGGTGATCTGCACAACTCTCACCCCGCGGAGCGTGAACGATTCGTTGAGCGAGAGTTTGAGGCTTTCGGCGACCTCGCAGTTATCGTTGCATTCATTCACGAGATGTCTCCGGTCATATTCATGCCTTCTTTGTCTCGCAAGAAAGGTCAGATGTTTGTTTCACGGAGCGCGGATCTCGACGTTGAGTTGAGCGAGCTGAAGAAAACGATTGACCTCCACGAGTTTGCCGTTCCCATCGGCCACCTTCTTGAGCCCGGCATGGCTGGGGGTGCTCTCAAGGCCCTTGATGAGTTTGTCATCGAGAATGCTGGGTCTAAGCTGGGCTTCTTGTATCAGGATCTGATCGAGGAGTCCATTCTTGATCTTGAACACCAACACGAACTGGCCAAGGCCAAGCTGGCCAAGATCGAGGCACCGGCTACGCCTGTTGTCATCCCTGAGCAGCCCAAGGAGCGAGTGAAGCGGCGTCGGGAGAAGGAGAAGACACGGCCTTCGGCTTCGTCGAGCTTCGAGTTTGCGTCTCACCCAGGTACCAAGACGGCAGAGTCAGTGAAGGAGGACGTGCTACCTCAGACGTTCAAAGTCGGGTCCGACACGGCAAAGACTTTCTCGACTCTGTTTGCCAAGTCTGTTTCCCGGGGCTCGACCAGTTGGACAACCTTCACTTCGGCCATGGGAGAGATAGGGTTCCCTGTTATACCCAAGTTTGGGTCTGTCTTTACTTTCTTCCCGCCCAAGACGATGGATGTGCAGAAGCCGTTGACGCTCCATCGGCCGCATCAGCCCCATATCGAGGGAGAGAAGATTCTGGTGTTTGCTCGTCGCTTGAACAGGGCTTACGGATGGGGCGAGAGGACCTTTGAGGTCGCTTAATGGGGTTAAAGCTAAGAGGATGGAAAAGGGTGCGTTGTACCGGCCTGTTTTTGAGAGATAAGATGATGTCTTAAAGGATGAATGTCTAGTGAGAGTAATCTGTCCTTCATGTCACATGTCCCACGTTTAATCAGTGAGGTCAGTCCGTAAGAGTGAAGTCTATTCAGAACGAGGAGTGAGTTTCAGCTCATTATACACTACCCGTGTCACCCCTTCAGCCTCCAAAGCTCTTCATCACACCCACAAGCGCTTGTGGACCCTCACCGAACATGATCGTCGCCATGGCCTCACCATCTTTAATCGTCTCTGCCCCACGTGGGGACATCTCCTTCTCATACTCCTGGACCGCCACGTCCAAATTCTCATCACCACGCTCCGCAATCTTCCCCGCCAACTGCAACGCATCCAGCATGGCAAGATTTACCCCGTCCCCATTCGGCACGGAAAGATGCGCGGCGTCCCCGATTAACGTGACACCCGGGACCGACTTCCATCTCATATCCTCCGCCCGCAAGCTATACAGCGGCCAAGTCCGGAAGTTAGTTGAATAGTGCACAAGATCTTTGTACTCGTCGGCCCAGTCACCAAACAAGTCAAGCACCCGCCGCCTCGTCCCCTCCACATCCTCAAGATCCCACCCGCCAAAGAAGCCCTCATCCGCCTCCATTCCGAAATACGTCCTGTATGACCCGTTGCCCTGCCGCTGCGTAATGACCAGCTTTCTGTCGCCAATCGCCATTGCCATTCCCGCGCCAGCTCTCGCAGCTAGGGTCTCGCAAAACTGACTATCCCTGTTGACCCTCGACTCGAGATACGCTCTCCCGGTATACCTCGGCTTTGCATCCGTCACCTGTCTCTCATCAGCACCCTCCCGTAACCCACAAACTGCCCCCTTATCAAGAGGAAAAACTTACAAGTGACCGCACCTTGCTCCACGCCCCATCCGCACCAACAACCAACCCCCACCCACCGCTCACCTCTCCATTCCCAAACCTCAACTCCGGCCTCCCATCCCCTCCTATTCTCACTTCTCTCAGCGCATAGCCCCACTTGATCGTATCCCCGGGTACACTCTCCACCAAAAGGCGTCTCAGTTCCGCCCGATCAATCTCAGGCGCATCCCTCCCCTGTCCAATCTCCAGTAATCTCTCCCCACCCTTATCCGAAACAGAAAATACAGTATCATCATACCGCGCATGTTTCTGGAATTCATCGAAGAGACCTGCTTTGCGCAGGGCTAGTTGGCCTGTGGAGTCGTGGATGTCTAAGCTACCGCCGGCGCGGGAGCTGGATGGGCTGGTGTCGCGTTCGTAGATTGTGTAGGGGATGCTGGAGAGAGACAGGAGGCGGGCGAGGAGGAGGCCTGAGGGGCCGGCGCCTAGGATTGCGATTTTGGGGTGGTCCATCACTTTGGTTCCTGGAGAATTGAAGGTTGGAGGGTTGGAGTGTGAGGTTGCACTGCACTGGCTTTGGACGAATGGGAAGTTGTTTGCAAGAGAATTGGTTGTACGCAGATGAGTAAGGTAGGTAATTGTGAGGGACGGAAGGTTGTGGCTGGCGAAAAAAAAAATGCCAAGGTGCTGGATTTTATATCCGTGTCAGGGGAGGAGTTGCTGGAGGATACGCAGCTTTGTTACGAAGGCTCTGAGTCATGATTGTTGAGGCTGCTGTTGACCGTCGGGTTGCTTTTGCGTCCGGCTCGCATCCATTGGTTGGCTCGGTTCGTTGAATCGCGCAAAGAGAGTGCGGTTCGCGTCACTGCGGACTTCGGGGATCACTAACGTCCGAGGGTTACTTACTTTTGATGTTGAAGGGGTGAAGGCCTCAAAACAATAATTTACCATCTCTCATCGGAATGAAAGATGTTTGTTTGATGGAATGTGGAAAAAAGGTTTGAGTGATTTACTGCGGCTGCCACAAGGTTGACTCGGATGCCAATGCCGATATCTAAGCATTTTTGCTTTTCAAGTTTAAAAAGGAACGAAAAAAAAAAAAAATAGATAATAGCTTGATTGCAGAAGTTAACTTGATGCATTTCCTTCTATCAAATCGTCGCAAGTAGTGACCATGGGCCAAATCGCGAGCTCGCTGACGCGCCTGGGGGGGTCGACGACACCATATCGACCCATGTCTCTTTTTGCGATTACCGGTTAATATCGTCACCTATCTTTGTCGAAACCACCTCACGCCCGAATCTGTGGTGTCGCTATCGCTCACATGCAAAGATTTGTACGCCCTCAAACCTTGGACCCTTGAGAAACCCCTCGACAAGCCAGGACGCGAGGCTTTGCTTCTTCTCCTGGAAAAAGACGTTGGACACGAACGGTACTATTGTCACGTCTGTTCCGTTCTGCATCGATTTTCACCTTCAGATAATCTGAGATCATACTGCATTATTCGGCGGTCTCGTCTCGACAGAGATCGCCGCTGCAAGAATTCCATCTTTTTCCGAATGAAAGGTTTTTCAATCGGTTACCACCACGTTCGCCTGGCGATGAACAGGCACTTTTATGGCCAAGCAAACGGCTTGCCGCTGGATGTGTTCAAAATGGAGCATCATTCGTTCTTAGGGAGCGACTACCCGCTTCCACTGGTACGAAAAATGGACCGCCAGGATTATCCAGAACGAGCTTTTTCTCTCCAGCAGGCGGACCCTCCGTCGGGGCAGGTTCGATCCAACAGACAAGGGGATCCGAGACGTTCTCGATACCAGCTACCATGGGATCTGTTGCCACGTTGAGACGGCCGAACACTCACGACAGCCCGTCCGCGCGCTCCGACATAATCGTTCTGCGGCTCCACCCAGCCTCATTTTGCCGTGCCGAAATATCGTCGACTCGTGCACGACATGCCTCACTGATTTCGACACGACAGTAGAACGGCAGTGGGTTGAGACGAGGGACTGGAAGCGAAAGCGGACCAGGAGGTCGCGTTGGGCCATGACCATCACTTCGTATCACTGGCTTGGGAGTGGCCGCTCGCCACTGGATCCTACTTGGAAGGCGTTCATGGCGGGCCTGTACGAGGTTTCCCCAACCTTCCAAGAGATCTGGCTCGGTATCCCCGGGGTGCGGTGAGAGACATGTGGAAAGAAGCGGAGAGAGCTTCGGATAAGGCGTCCTAGTGGGGGATTTGCATGTGCAGTACCTTCCGTAGATCTTGGTTCCCGTCAGGAGAAAAAGCTCCGTCGAACCCCAGACTGCTATTTCCCCTTTACCATCTTAGCTTTACTAAGGTACCCACCACAGGGTTTGCCTTCCAGGCCCATTGTCGTTAGGCTTGCTCCCCTGGGTCTGGGCAAGGCAAGAACGCTCAACGTGCTGTTCCTGCCTTACCCTCATGCCCCTCCACGTTCACCGGCGTTCTTTTTGCGCCCGCCCGCTCGCCCGGCCGTCTTCTGCCCTTTCCACATGTACCTTATCACTCAGACACAAGTGTCGAATGCTCTTGCAAGTGTTGTCTCTCATGCATCAGGGAGAAGGTGCTGTCTCTCACGGGGCGATGGTGTCTTCAAATGCCTGATCTCTGCTCCCTCCGCTCCCTGATTCTTGTCTCCTCAGATACCGTCTCTGCTCTGCCTTCGTCACTGACACCAAGAGCAAAATCATGGCATTCAGCAACGAAATTCGGAATGCCGCTTGGGGTGCCGTCGGTGGCATCGCTGCAACTTTGGCCTTCCTTCCCATGGCTCGGTCCCTCTTTTTCCGCGCGCGGAATCGTTGCTGGCCCCCAGGGGAGCCTCAAAAACCCTACGCCGTTGAAGATGTTCCTTGGCTCCTCGGTGAGACCCGGAGCGAGGTCACCCAGATGAGGGAGCTCCAACACGAGGCCAACATCGTGATGATGGATGCCCGAACTGCCCAGGTGGAACTCTTGGCGGATCTGGTTCATCAGGTTCGCGCACGGTCAGAGTGTGCTACCTAGAGCTCCAGTACCGAGGTCGAAGACTCCCCGGCCTCGATGTAGGCGTGCGCGGGCCCCTTTGTGGCCGGCCGCCTAGGCTGTCTGCGTGAACACGGCGGAGACGCGGCAGCCTCACTCATTCGCGGAATGGGTCGTGTCACTGGAGTGCAATATATCTTAGTTTGTATCATTTGCTCCAGTGGCACCCCGGCGATGGGATTGCACCTTGACGTGGCGCCGGGGGCTCGACAGTTTCTCCGCTGTCGCCAAGACAATCCCACTCAGATGAAGGCGGTATGATCCTCTTTTCCCATCAGTCCCGATGCTAACTTTACCTTTGCTGCCAGCCCGGTCAGAACGCTCCCTCGTTTGTCACGCGTCTACGCGCCGCCGTCGAACGAAAACTCAGGGGACGGGTACCCAGCAGGAGCACAGGGATCACAGGGGACAGACGTTCAGGCGCCAAGTGAATTGTACATGTGTATTTGATGTAGTCAGCCTCATCAAGTCGGTTGTCTGCTATCCTCAACAAAACCGTCTCCGTGTAAACCCAACTGCCCTGTGACCGGATGCAACCCATGCTGGCAGGGCAACGCGGGAGTTCGAGACCCTGGGCCAGGACAGCATCAAGAGAATCCCTTGTGCTTTGCGCTGGGTCTCAGCAGCTCACTCGGGCGACAGTTGAAGGTACCACGAAGGTGAAAATTGGTCATGTTCGCTGAGCTTGCCAGATCGAGAATCTCTGAGTCAGTGGTGAAGTGCAAAACACCAGGGAACGGGATCGCCGTATGAAGTCAAAGTGGATCATATTTTCGTGGCGGTCAGAAATTTCCCGAGAACTCCCTGACGTCTCTCCAATGCGTTGCCGTGGAAAGCTGCACTCGGCTGCTGCCGCCCCGGTTTGCCCCGCCAGAAATTGGCGCTCAGCCACCGGGCTTGGACGGGTGCCAGTGATACAACAGACGCGACCCGACGCAAGGGAGACTAGCATCGAGGATAAAAACGCCAGAAAATCCACTAGCAGGAGGCTCGCAGACACACTCGCCCAGACATAGTACCCGGACATCACTCACCATGAACACGCCCCAGCGCCTCGAAACGGTCCGCCGTGTGCAAACGGCCATGGCCACAGCCTACACCACCATGGGCGCATGGTACGGCACCCCTCCCTGAACGCTCGCCATTCTGACCAGAACCCAGGTGTCTCTTGCATCCATCGTCGGTCCTCGCGCTCGGCTTCACCCCTCCCTACTACGCCATCTGCAACGTCACGACGTCGCTGTTCACGCGCTGCTTCGGCGCACAGGCCATGACCTGCGGTCTGGTGCTGGGCACTTCGACCATGACATCCTTCAGCTTCACAGCGTTTGGGCTGGCCATGATCCCGTACATTGGCTGGAACTATTGGTTCGGCATCGGCCCGGGAAAGGGCATGGTGACGAGTCTGATGTGGATGGACTTTATCGGCAACGTCTTTTTCGGGGCGGGGTCGTTGTACTGCGCAAAGCTGCTCAAGGAGGCCGAGGAGGAGGAGGAGGAGAAGAAGGAAGAGTAGAAGCGCTAAAAGCTATGGCATTTTGCATGCGCAGTGTACAGACACAAAGAACTGAGTTTGACCATGGATGGGAATTATCGACGGTGAACAGGAATTGGAGCCGACGGCTCGGCTCGAGACGACGCGACGTGGTGGGGTGATTGCCCCTGTCGTAAGCGGAGAAGGCCCCCGCGCCCCGCGATTGGGGCCCGCATGATCATCAGACGGTCTTGTTCTGCATCTAAAAATTCTTGGATCTCGCAACATTGGTCGCGCCCATCGCCGCAAGAGCTTTATCCCTCGTTTCACCGCCAGGTTTCCTCACGTTAGCCTGGCCTTCCCCCACTTTCAATACGCCCACGGGTTCCGATGGATCCCAGCGTGATTGACGGTAGCTATAATAGGGCTGGCATCCGCCCGCGCCATGTGTCGTCGGATATGTCCCTCCATCACCCGCCGCCCACCTTATCGCCCCGACCGCGCGACTAGGATTCCTGCATAGCCGTGCCGGTATCGCATCGAGCTTCCGCTGCGCGCGAGCCGCGGGACGACAGCCAAGCTCGAGATACAAAACCAGCTGGTAGGTACCGAGGTGTCCTGCGGTCCGACCCTCCTCTCGGCTGCTAACCTGCCCACCCAGCCTAGATCCGAGCAACCATGGCCGAGCCAACGAATACCCCCTATCCTCCGAGCACCCCGGTGCCTGCTTCGACGCCGCGATCGTCGTCGCCTGCGCCGCCCGTCCCAAGCCTAACGCCCAGTGCGACAACCACTACGATTCCTCTGAGAACATGCGCCACAATCGCGCCCCCCGTTGTCCTCCACATTGGCGATCCGATCAAGTACAACCCCTCCACCTATGCCGAGTTCAGTAGCGCCTTCGAGGTGATCCGTCCCAGTGCCGTCGAGCGAGAACGCGGCGCCTTCATACAAGCCCTCAAAGACAGGAAATGGGGTGACTTTAGCGCCATCTTCCGGCCGTTTTGGGGCACAGGCGGCGAGATGGGTCGCTGGGACGCCGAGCTGATCGACCTGCTTCCGGACTCTGTGCGGGTATTCGCCAGCGCCGGCGCAGGATTCGACTGGGCAGATACCAAGCTCCTCGGCGAGAAAGGTATGCCTCTCTCATCCATCCCACCAAGGCTTGGCTGACACGCTCAGGCATCATCTACTGCAACTCAGGCCTCGCCGCCGCTGAAGCAGTTGCCGACTTTGCTGTTGCCATGATTATTTCCACCTTCCGCCACCTTCCCTGGTGCATGGGCGCCGCTACGTTCCCCTACCTCTCCTCGTCCTCCTCCGTCGATGCCTACAAGATCTTCCAAACATGCCACGCCCAGGCCACTGCCGCAAGTCACAACCCGCGCGGTCACGTCCTCGGCCTCATAGGCTTCGGCAATATCGGCCAGCAGATCGCTGCCAAGCTGGGCCACTCTGCCTTTGGCATGAAGATAGCCTACTTTGACGTCATCCGCAAGCCACCAGCCGTTGAAGCCGAGCTTAAAGCGACGTTCCACGAGACATTGGACAGCCTCATGGTGACGTCAGATTGTGTGGTGCTGTGTACGCCCGCGTCAACAGATGGGAAGCCGCTCATCACCGCCGAGACCCTGAGCGCGCTGAGGCCAGGAACGAGATTCGTGAATATTGCGAGGGGGTCGCTGGTGGATGAGGAGGCGTTGGCGGATGCGGTAGAGTCAGGACTAGTCGGGGCTGCGGCTTTAGATGTGCACGCTGAGGAGCCGAGGGTGAATGCAAGACTGGTAAGGCTGGCCGGGCTGGAAGGTGACAAGCCGGGAAGAGTCATGTTGACTTGTCACAATGCGGGTGGAACTGTGGAGACGCACATTGGGTTTGAGGAGTTGAGCATGAGGAATATTTTGGCTGTTTTGAAGGGTGGGAACGCAATCACGCCGGTGAATCTACATTATTTGAAGAAGTGAGGTTAGGAGAGGATGGCGCTTGGAATGGAAAAGCAGGTGTCAAAATGATTTGGTCTGCAAGTGACGTGATGGCATCACGGGAAGCGGGTGAGGAATGGTCTCACTTTACGCCGCGGACGATGGGCAGCCCGCACCATATAAGTTCCCGGAGGAGGATTCCTGTCAAGTTGGACTCACCAAGAGGGCGTCTTGGCCGAGCGGTAGTGAGCGGCGCTCTGTTCACACAGCCAACCAGAAATCGTCCCTGTGCGCATGCGTGGTATGCCGCAAACGGTTTCGTAAGGTCCTGGGTTCGATTCTACTAGGTGGCGTGGTCACCAGTTTCAAGAATCGGACCTGGGACCTGAGCTTTTGCGTTTTTCTCCCAAGTGTCTTTTCTTTTTTCGCTCTTCCCTTTGCCGAGGAAGAACCCCATATGCAAGTTCGCTGTCCGCCATCAACCCGTGATAATCCCCCCCAAAACCGGACACCAACCACCATCTCTGACGGCAGCGCTTGACTACTCACTTCTTCCTGAAAGTCTCCATCCTCACCGGCGGATTCGGTTCCCCAGCATGTGGATTCCACCCATCGTCCAACGGGTTCACATGCCGCCTCCCGTGATTATGATACTCCTGATCAACATGCCTCTCTGGCTGGACCTTGACGCTCCCCTTTATCTTCAGCACGTATTTCCACCCAAGAAATCCCAAAACAGCAGCCGCTATCACCCCGCTCGTGATTATCGTGGCGATTCCCCAAGTCGGGACCATCAGTTTATGCCCTCCGCTCGGCGTTCCCTCCGCGCCAGGCGCAACAGGAGGAGGCGCAGTCTGCAGCGGACCTCTCGTCAAACTCGAACGACTCACAGTCCCACTAACCAATGTCTCCCCACCCCCATCCCTCGTCGCAGTCACAACCCTCGTCTCCGTCTCCGTCTCCCGCTCCGTCTCCGTCGTCGTAACAGTCCCAGTGGCTCTATACACATCAATCATGGTAATCGTCGTCGCACTGGTAAAACACCCCAGCATCGACGGCGGTGGATCGCTCGTTCCAGGGAATAAATAGGTGCCGCACTCGGGGAATAAACTCTCGGTGCAGCAGCCCGTTAGCGGACCGAGCGCGCCGCATGCGCCGTTCTGGAGGGCCGAGCTGTCGAAGCAGACAGAGAAGAGATGGCTAGTGGTGGTCGAGGAGACGCAGCCTACGATGTTGGAGAGGGTCGTGCAGGTTGAGGAGGTGTTGCAGGCGAAGGGGGTTGCTAACATCCGTACATTAGTGATATGCCGGAGAAGGGGAGGGGAAAGGAAAAACGTACGCGGTGTGCTGGGAAAGTAACCGCATGTTTCGGAATTGATGGGGTAGGGTGGTGGTGAGGTGATGGCTGGTGATGAAGACGGAGGGTTGGGTGTTGGAGGAGCAGTGATCAGGTTCATGTATTTGGACATGACAGGGAAGTCGACGGCCGGCATGACGTCCTTGATTGCTGTGAGGAGGTTGGCGAGTTCCATGGCGTTGATTGTGATGAGTTGACTGGGTGGGATGGTGAGAGCTGATGGGCTTGTGGTCGATGTTGAGAAGGTTGTTCCCATGGGGTTGGGGGCCCGGAAAGGTATGCTTGCGCGCTGTTTGTTTGCGTTTGCATTGTGATCGTCTTGCGGTGCATGTTTGGCGGTGGGCGGTGCTTTTGAGGCTGGCATTGTTAGATCTGGGGCCTTAGGCATGACTGCTTTGTGGCGTTCAAGCGAGCGAGGGTTAAACAGCTGGAAAGTGGCTAGACGAGCGTCGAAAAGAGAAAAGGAAAGGTTTACTGTAATCGTTGAAGCTATACTTAGTAGATATCTGATCATGGAAAAGGTTGCAACTTGCCAGCTCAGTGACTCATCGTAGCTGTTGGGATCCGAAGCTGTGACTTGGAAACCTGTGACTTGGAAAGCGGACAGTGATGGCTTGATCCATATCATCGAATCTAAAGGCCGTAAACGAGTCATTGCTACCCATTGTAGCGTCGCGCGCCCTGGTGCAACACCAGGATCATATCCTTGGGACCGCAACCGCGAAGATGGGGTTGCATGGCAGGTCCATGACGCATAGACGGCTGTCACCCCTAGAATGGCATAGAATGCCCAGAATGAAACCCAAGAGCCTGAAAACCGTCTACAAAGAATCCGTTGCAAGTTGTTGAACTTGTAGACAACAACCCTCTCCATGACCTACTGGTCAGTGACTCGTGTTTTGACTCGTATGGTCAGCTCTTCGGCGAGTGGCAGATAGCAGATGTCCGTATCCGCTCAGGTGATGATGGGTTTCGTTCTCCTCTCCACAGAAAGACAGACGGCTGTTTCCCCTTTGATCTCGTGGCTGGTCGTTGGTGAGTGTGAACGACGGTGTCGGGGGTGACAGTTGTGCAATCACCAACTTTGGCAGCTGTCACTGTGTCCAACGTCAAATAATGCAAATTCCCAAAAGCGCACCTGCCGGGTGGATACAGACCACCTCCTCAGACCCCGCTTGCGGGATTCCAAGTTCTCTTTCGGTTATTCCCTATACTTGGGGGTAATTTCCCATTCTACGATCTGCACGGACGACAAGACACCAATGGGTCAAGTACCGAACTGCTTCCAACCTCTGGCCACGACTTTCAACTGCCGGTGTTGCTTCCTTGAGCGCAGGGTTTGTTCCGATGTCGATATCGCGGTTTGCAGCGGGGCTTTTGTGTACTTTCCGTGCTCGAGCATTTTAACAACTAAGCCCTTGACAAAATAAATGACACGCACAAAAGAATTGAGGGGTCGATTCGCCCACTGAAAGGGGTATACGCAACTTCCCGATGCATCACTAGAGATTTGAATGCTTCAACACTACCGGGCCTGCGTGGTGGCAGGGTGTTCCAAGGCCATACGGCGGCATTTGGTGAGCCGGGGTTCTGCAAAGGAGCGGTGTATCAGAAACGAAAGTCGGTTGTACGAAGAGGAGAGCTCTGAAGCATTCATCAAAAAGCCGTTGGAATTCTCCTCTGACGCCTATCGGAGTTTCTGCTATCTGTCGAGCTCATGGAAGGAGCAGCCTAGTTGTTGCACGTGACACCGTGTCATCCCATCTCCAACCAGGCTAGGCAGCAATCGCGGTGGGTCGCGCTTTCACGCCCACAACCTCAATCAACAAAGCGCCTGCCGTTTGCTCCCACCGCTCGCTAACTATCTATCTGCATCTTTCAACCGCCAAATTTTGCAACAACCAACAACGCGCCCACCCTTCAAGATGGCGGACGGCACGCAGTCTGATTCGGTCAACCCACAAACTGGCAGCTTCCTCGCCCAAGTGCCGGCCGAGTTGCTTATTAGAATTATGGCCACCCTCAAGACCAAGGAGCTCGGAAACGTCCGCCTAACGTGCAGGCGCATCGAGAGAACACTTTTCAACAGCTTCGCACACGAGTTCTTCCGGAAGAAGCAGTTTATGGCCTACACCACGAGTGTCCAGGCGCTGGTCAATATCTCGCAACACCAAGCTCTCTCGCAATATCTCAAGCACATCCTCGTCTCGACCGACAACCTGCAGACACCGGTTTATCAGTTGATCAATAGCGGCTTTCGCACCGACGAGCAGCTCAGGCAATGCCGCCTCGCCGTGGCCGACAACGATGAATTGTGGGACACAGGTGCGCTCTACAATATGCTCGTCGAAGCCTTTCGCAATCTGAATCCGCAAATCGTCGACATCCGCGACTTCAACTCGCACACTCGCAGGCGTGATGGCGGGTCTTGGCGCAGTTATGGGGCTCGAACCTTGGAGGGCCTGACGAACGCCACACTCGTCGGCCGATCTGGAGCTGTTCCCAGCCGCAATTCGCCAACTGCTCTGTTCCGGGTCGTTCTTGCCGCGCTTGCCACAGCTGGGGCGCGTCCAAAAAGTATCGAGATCAATACCCGAGGGCATTGGGGAATCGCAGACGAAGGCTTCATGGTTTTGAATCGGGTTCCTTCCCTCGTTCCGGTGCTCGAATCCCTGGAAACACTGCATCTCGTGCTCTCGCCAGGTATTGGTGTCACCCAAGGAACGCAACCGCTGGGTGAGCCCTTTATCTACAACTTCTTGGCTTCGTGCCCCAATATCAAGTGGCTGCGGTTGAACTTCGACTGGATCGTCAGTGAGGGTCCCTTGCTATCATGGCTGAGCAGGCAAGATTCGATTCGATTCGACAAGCTGGAGCGCATCGATCTGGGCGGAGTCAAGGGAAATACCCGGCCGCAAACACTACTGTCAATCATCAGCAAGCACAGCTCCACTCTCCAAACCGTCAGCCTCCGTCGTGTTCAGTTGCCTATTACGGAAGAGGAGCTGGAGACTAGGACATCGCCGTTCATCACCTTCTTCAAGAGCTTGCGCGCCATGGCAGTGGATATTCGCGAATTCAACCTTTCCTCACTGCGTTTTGTGGTGCAGGCGGGCGCGGGCAGATATGACACCGCTGTGGAGTTTACAGATTCCGCCGGACTGCCAAAAAATGACAATGGAGTGTTTACGGGCACCTCAACAGCCGAGTGCGTCCAGAAAATTCGAGCTTCCATGTCAGCGGATTGGCCGAGGCAGCTAGATGATGCGGATGATGGTGAAGACGATGAGGAGGATGACAGTGATGAGGATGATGGGGATGGGGATGGCGACGAGGATGACGACGATGGCAATGACGATGATGATGACGATGATGACGATGAGGATATGCAGGATGGCGCGTAAATACGGCATTGGGCGGTGGATGGCTAGGATAGGCACCTATCGAGCACACATGGGTTTGAATGCTGCAAGCATTGACATTTAATTTTGATGCCTCGGCTTTCATCACTCTACGTCATTGGGAACAAGACATTTCGCTTCTGATAATTAATTTGCATAGGTACCTTTCGATCACGCATCGGGCTTATCATTCCAGACGTAGAGTTTTTCAATATCTCGGTGCCTATTACAATGGGAATGGGGAGCTGTAAAATGGTGTGTAAATAAGACATTGGATTGTCAATAGTTCGTATAGGCACCTGGTAGGCACGCTGCCTAGGTAGCAGAGATGTCCTGCAACCCCGAATGCAACATGAAAAGAGGCTGGAAATCTAGTGCAAGGCGAAGAATTGATACGATAGAAAGGAGGCCATCAACGGTGTGTAATTGTCTGAAGAAAAGAAAGAAAGAAAGAAAGAACCTAGCTGTTTCAGTACTGGCATGGCCATTCGGGCCGCCTACGTGTGTGAAGGCATTCAGGGATACGACACGGGCCGTTACCACAGAAACCACCATGTATATTACCGGCCCCGGAGGCCCAACGATAGATTCTTTCTTTCTTTCTTTTCTTCGGACAATTACACACTGTTGATGGCCTCCTTTCTATCGTATCAATTCTTCGCCTTGCACTAGATTTCCAGCCTTGATTACGGCCGTGCAACAGTCATGAGCCCGGGGCTCTGATTGTAACCATCGCCATCAGCCAGCTGTCGTTTCCACTGTTCGTCGCCTACTTCCCGCAATCTACAGGCTCTTTGGATCTCGCGATAACCTCACTTTCGCCCTCGGTGCAAGCCAGCAAGATCAACAAACACACCCGTCCCCACGGCAACAGCCTTTCCTCCCCGGCCCCCCCTGACCAAACCGTCCTTCCACTGGCCGAACTGCCACGGCTTTACCTCCGCCAGACGTTTCTTTACCCCACGCCTCACGTAACAACGCGGCCGCCGCGCGCCGACCCTTTCAAGATGGCCCCCAAGAACACCGTCAACAACGACCGTATCGCTCTCACGGACGAATTCTTTCGTGATAGAAAGGATTGGACTCGCTGGTCCAACGCCTTGATGTGGGTTCTACGGACCAACAACGCCGGCCGCCACGCCAATATGGGTAACTTGACCAAAGATGGATCGCCACCGGCACTCACACCGCCTCACCAACACGTGGACCCCATCTACTTCCTCGGCTCAACCAAAGCCAACCTCACGCAATTGCCGGCCGCCGCCGATGGAACGGTCCCCGCGAGAACCTCTTGCACCGAAGAGGAATTCTACCAGGTCTCCTCCCCTCAGGAAAAGCAAGCCTTTGAAGCCATGATCACCAATCACGCCAATCGTGAGAGAAATTATCGCCGCGAGGAAGCCAATATCAACAAGGTGATCAAATGGATCAGCAGCCACGTTGAGAGAACAATCTACGCCGGCGTTGACTCTGGCGCCTCCCTTCACGATATTGTGAGCCACCTCTATCGATACGCCGCCGTTGACAAGCAATACGAAAAAGACGAGGCCATCAAAGAATACGACTCTGTTCTTTCTCAAGCCGGCCGCTCAATTGGCCAAGAAGCGTGGTTTGCCAGCTGGACCGCCGCCTACAACACTGTCAAGCTCGTCGCTCCAGAAGAAGTCGCCGGTATTCGAGGAATTCGCCACTTTCTTGACGCAGCTTCCAACTACAACGCCGGCTACTGCGCCATCGCCGCCATGAAGGCAGAAGAAGACTACTACGGTGGGAAGAAGCTGAAAGATATCCTACACTACGCCGAAACCGTGCTGGAATGAGGGCATCGCTACCCTACTTCGGGCGACAACATTCCCTACCGGCGCAAGCAACGCGTAGATGTTGCGCAGCGTCAGCGGCTTATCAAGAACGAGATGCAGGTATTAGTTGAATACCGCCGCTGTGTTGAACGTCCCCCGACTGTCTTCAACCAAGGTCTCAGCCGCCCCAACGCGGAATTCCAGCCCCGGAGCATCGGCATCAGCCTTGGCCTTGTCAATGTTGATCATGCCCGTGGAGATGTCAGTGGCAAGGCACAATACGAGGTGACGCTGGGAGGGCGAGGGGGGTTTGCCGTGCCGCCCGTGCCGCGTCCGAGCTCGAGGACGGCGGAGTTTGGTTGAATTAACCAGGGTTTTTGTTTTGTGAATTGTCCGTTCGTACCTAACTATCCCTCTGGTCGGGCCACCTCCAACACAGGGTGCATTGCCGAATACTCAAGATGCGAAAGAAACAGATATCGAATAGAATTTGGATGGTATCAAGCTGCAGTAATAGATAAAACAGCGGCCACCAGAAGAGACTGTGATTCAAGAAACCGAACAAACGACTTTTTTCCTTTCCTTTTTTCCTCCCTCATCAACAAACACCCCATCCCCTTTTTTCTATTCCATCTTCTTCCAATGGCTACACACAAAACTCCATGGTACACCCCTCCCCCGGCTTCCTACAATACCCACAGCTCTCATTACAACACACCTCCCCCCAGGCACACAACCCAGCCTTCCCGCACGGCGGTCCGCACGCTTGCTGCGTGCAGCCCTGCCCGGGCTTGGTGCACACGCCGCAGCTCGCGTTGCAGCATTGGAGACCCTTCTCGCAGATGACGGGGCCGCAGACTTGGGAATTGGGGACGCATTGGGATTTGCCGTCGATGGTTTGGCAGGTGGTGTCGGGCGGGCAAAAAATGACTGCGCAGCCGCCCAGTTGGCGGTTGTCCAGCTCATTGTTGACAGGGTTGGCGAAGACAGCGGCAGCAGCCATGGCTGCGACGGCGAAGAGTAGGGTGTGGATGCGCGTCATTTTTCCAGATGATGATCAGTGTTTGGAAGTGGTGGTGAGTTTGAGACTGGAAAATGAAGTGTGTTGGAGAGGCTCATCTGGACTGGCAGGTACAATACAACGGGGGCGGACAGAGAGGCTTGATATAAGTGAAGCGAAATGGAGCCGTGACATCAGCCGTGGCCTTCTTTTCCCTTGGTTCCCCCTCGGTCATACTACCCCGACGCTGATCGCTGCGGATGCTATAAAAAGCGCCTACCCATCGACATCGACCCTGGAATTGGAGGCGAAATACGAAGGGGGTGCGGCGCAGGACGGACGAATAGCCAGCCGAGGCTTACCCCGGATTCTGCGGCCGTGTCGCCTGGGCCCCCCTTCCAGTTACCAGCCCTGAGCCAATATTTGGGCCGTCGAGAGCCAAGGCTCAATCATAAGGTACGGTACGTGAGGTAGGGTTACTCCTTTCCCCGGTTTCGGAAAAGGGGTAGGCTTTTGAGGTAACACCCACAACAGTCTCTGTTATTCACCGGTTCTTGGCGTCCGACCACTCGCGTCGGGTCTGGAATGTTTTCGGATGATCTTGGGGCTGAACCGACGGCTCAAAACGCCCCAGGCACGTTGAGCCATGACGCGCTGATTCGCCGATTCGCTGTGCTCACCCAGTTTGATCGGGTCCTCGGGCTCTTGGCTTTGCTCATACACTCGTTCAAAGTCAGGGGTGTCATTGTGGTGGTTTTGGATGTTGCGAGAGGGTAATCACGGCTGAAAGCTAACCAGCCGGATTCAAGATGTCGGTTTCGGAGCCGAGACTCTGACCTGATGTTGTCATTTTATTTGTGTTACCCCTAAAGTTGCCCTCTAGACATATGTATATGTGGTCTCATACGTGGTCCCGACGCCCGCCGCTGCCTTGAAAGACTCCCCTCCCTGGAGCGCCATGACGTTCATGTCGTTCTGGTGCTGCATGCTCTGTTCCATGAGCTGCATCTCTGCGTTGGCCATGGCGTTGTAGTCGTAGACGGCCGTGTCTGCGCCCCACGTTCCGGTGCCCTCTGGAATTTGGCCGAAGCCCGGGTCTTGATAGGCGGACGCACTTCCGTCGTAGGCGGCTGACTCCTGATAGGCACCACCAGCAGCAGCCGTCTCGTCGTGGGCCCCATAGTTGGCATAATCCTCTCCACCCGCCTCGCCACCAGCATCGCCGCCGAAATCGGTATTAGCACTAAGATCTTCTCCACCCCCTATATCACCGCAATCCTCCCCTGTCAAACCCATCATGAGAACTCTCACTCCCACACCCACCGCAGTCCCCGTGGCGATCCCACCCAGCAGTTTTCCCATCCCGCCGCCGCTCTTCGCCTTCTTGGGACCACCAACACCAGGGGTCTTCGGCGTGGTACCCATAGATGGGGCTGCCATTCCACCCCGCGCGCCGGGACCTCGGCCACCTCTGCCGCGTCCCTGGCCCTGGCCCTGCATCATCATCATCATCCCCCCTCTCCCCCCGCTGTGTTGGGATGCGTGTCCTGTGGGGATAGGGCCATAGGCGGAGGTGCTAGCAGCATAGCCTGGAGGGCTTATGCTGCCTGGGTAAGGCTGTTGCTGTGGTGGCTGTGGCTGTTGTGGAGGAGGAAGAGGTCCTTGCCGTTGCCCTTGTCCTTGCGACGGAATGGAGGGAGTCTGAGGTCCCTGAGGCTGAGGTTGACCTGCGCTCCAGGAAAGAGGAGACGGGTGTTGCCAATTTCCATGCGGATAACCAGAAGGAATGCCAAGTTGCTGTTTCTGTTGCTGCTGCTGCTGTTGCTGCTGTTGCATTCCACCCAGGGGCTGTTGAGGGCTCCCTTGTTGAGCATGTCCGCCGTGCCAGCCCACGTTTGGCGTGATGGGGCCTGGCAAGCCCGGCCCGCTATTGCCAACCATTCCGGGAGCGCTGGTAGCCGGCCAAGTCTGGGCATGCTGATACCCCGATGTTGGCGCCTGCTGGTTCGGTTTCGTATTGTCCGCCGCTGGCGCTGACGGAGCACTCGATGTCGCGCTCTTCAGGGCGTCACCCAACTTCTTTGCCGTCTTGTTGCTCCACTTATTGACCGTGTCGCGTGTTTCCTTGCTCAAGATGGAGCTGGCGAGCCCCTCAAGAGTCTGGCCAGCTGGCCGAGGGGCCACAGGAGGGCTAGCAACAAAGTTTGGCCCTGGTGCTGCTGGCGGCGGTGCAGGGAAGTAGTTCGGGCTTGTTGGCTGCTGCTGCGAATTTTGCCACGGAGGCTGTTGGGGCTGTTGGGGCTGTTGGGTTTGTTGCAGAGGAGCAGCCTGGGGGTGCTGATGCGGTTGTTGCTGCTGCTGCTGCTGCTGCTGTTGTTGCTGTTGTTGGCCCTGGCTCGGTTCGGCCGACACAAAACCGGGACCTTCAGTGGAGGGTGGAGGAGCTGGCTGATGAGGAGGTTGGGGAGAAGGGTTTTGGAAGCCAGCTGACGGCATGCCCGGAGGTGTCTGCGCATGGAAGGGTTGCGGAGGTGCCATCTGAGCTGGCCAGCCAGCTGATGGCGCTGCGGAAACATGGACCGGGGCACCAGCAATGTATGCATGATACTGTTGGTGAGGATGCTGGTAGATTTGCTGCTGCTGTTGGGGGTACTGATAGGGACTTGCTGCTGGCGTCGTAGGTGCACCTCCGAGACCAGACGCCGGGGGCTGCGTTTGCCCCCCGACCGGCTGGAGAGGAAACGACGGGTGGCGTGCATCGGCAATGCTCATGTTCGCCATTGATTGACCGAGAGCGTGGACATTCTGAGCTGGTGCACTGTATGGCTGTTGCTGGAAGTCGTATTGGGCGGGCGGTTGGTAGGTCACGTAGCCATTTGGAGCTGGCTGTGGCGGACCTTGGCTGCCATGAAACGACTGCCCGTTATGGTATGACATGGTCGCTGACCCAACTGCGTGTTCGTGGCGCGGGATGTATTTGCACGGTGCTCTTGGACGACTGGTACCAAGAGAAATGAACGAACTGTCAAGGAGGAAGCATCCACAGCATTTATGAGAATGGAGAAGACTTCATTTCCGTCCGAGTGCCAAGTTGCGGCTGAGAAACATTAGTTTGGAATGTGGCAGCTAGCGTTTCCGAATATGCGCCCCGTCGCGATGCTGGCGAATGGAAGAATGCAATGTCAGGTCTGGACTCAAGGTGGCGTTGCCCCTATGCAAACAATGGCTGAAACAACCACTTTGCGCGCTTCTCCCCGAATTCAGCGGCTAATGAAACTGCTCTTCAAAGTGCTGCAGGGGAAACCCATTTTGCTAGGTTTTTTTTTTTTTTTTTGAGTGCGACCTGCCATGCGCTTGTGAGGGCGTAGACCGCGTTGTGCCCATGAGGATGAGGAGGACGAGCGTGATCCTCAGGATGGTGAATCGATTGCTTCGCTCGAGATGTCCTGTGTTTCCAGCCCTCCCTGTCAGCCGATACACAGCCCGATAACAGTCCGGACTACCTACCTAGGACAACAGTGGATCGCGCCCACGCGGACAATCAGCGACAAGATAGCCATCGTCCACGCCACCCACAGCGAGTAGATGGAAATATCATTCCATTTGACGGCCACGGCGATGGTGATGGCAAAACTCGTCGCCATGTGCGTGTCAGCAACGGTGAGAAAGAACATTTCGATTCCGCTGGCACCTGCGTCCAGGTCCAACAGGTCGTTTTTCTAATGGATAGATACCCCTTTGACTTTCGCTGCCTGGGTGATGTAGCATCAAAGTTATTCAGTCGAGCGTACGTCAAAACTCCTTAACGGCCCAGTTGATAACTTTTGACGCCTCTCTGAAAAACGGCAGACTGAAACGCAGTAACAGTTGGCTTGAGTCGCGTCGCCCCATGAAGTCTCGAGGCAAGGAATGAACCTCAAAGTCGGCTCATCGAAGCTACTGCCTATTCGTCCCACCACTACGTCATCCCACAAAGTGTCATATCAAGGCATGCAATCCCCAACATACGCCCCTCCACCACCAACTGCAACAATAAACACCCTCGGATCCCCAGCATTTACCTTACCCGACTGATCCTCCCCACCGTCCGGCTGCACATCATCATACGCAAACGCATACCCTTTCCCATCCAGATTACACTGGTGCACGACCCTCGAATAGTGGTTCGTAGGCTCACACCGATAAAACGTCCCCGGATGCGATGGGTGCTCCTCGCAATCAACAATACAACTTCGCTGAAACGCCGCCGCCAGCCTCGGGATAATGGCATTCCTTGTGGGATTCGGTCCCGTGGCAAACGGCCCGCTGTTACACCCAAAGATATCGGCCGTCGTGGGCTTGCAGAACTTTTCCCCGCCTATGACCAGTTCTCCGTTGTTTTCAACACAGCCGCTGACGACACCCATCCCCGCTTGCGTGTTGATTTTCAGTTTTGCTCCTGCAGGAGTCCGATGAAAGAGGTGTATTCCATGACGCCCCTCCTCGCGATACCGCGCCCATGCCTTTTCAACCAACGGCTCAAAATACCCATCAAACTTTGCGCCAACCGCGTTGCCGTGCGTAGGACTCAGTATGCGAAGAACCCCCCCGTCTTTACCGTGGACGATGAGTTTATCCCAGGGCATCTTGTCTTTGGCACTCTGTTCCCTGAGAAGCGAAGCGACGCGGTCGAGCCCGTCTTCGGGCATGCCGCTCACGTGCTGGACATGGCCGGCGGCGGTCTGGAGGGTCAAAGAGATGGGGATGCGTCCGACGAAATCGACGTAGCTGATGTTGGCGAAGAGCTGGTGCTCGTTGTAGGTGAATTCGCAGAACGAAAAGTCGACGTCCGCGTTTGGATCGGTTGGGTTGAGCACCGATGGCTCGACGAGGGCTGCGCCGCCATTGGGTCCGCCGGGGTTGAGGAGAAAAGTGAGTTCGCGATGGGAGGAGATCCAGATGCGGCCGCCTGCTAGACGGGGGATTGTGACCGGGGTTGAGGTCCCGGGCGGACCGAGGGGGATGGCGCACGGGGTTGTGAGGGGTTGGAGGATTTTCGGGGGTGAGGGCGGGAGGTAGGGGGTTCGACCGTCGGATTGGATGAGGCAGAAACGGGGGTTGGGCAGGGTGAGGCCGGTGATGTAGGCGTATTTTGGGGTGGGTGTTGTGTTGGTGATGTGGATGGTGAGGGTTGGTGGGGTGGGCATTTTGGGCGGCGGTGGGTGTTGATGGCGATGATTATCATCGGTGTTGTGGAGTTTAGGTACCCATGAACAGGTGCAGATGTGAAACCGGTGGAAACGTGCGCGGTTGAGCTGTGACGTAGTCGGAGCTCGAGGTCGGATGAACGATGAAGTCACTTGAACCATGCGGGGTGGAGGGAGCTACCCCGCCTTGGACAGCTTGCTCCACCACCTCCACTTGGACGCCAACGACGGCGGCCACAGCGCCAGCCCGACGCCAACGGGAGCGTTGGGAAAGCGCGGCATTGGGCTTCTTCGCTTGCAAACGTCGCAGGCCCAGAACCATGGGTTCATTCGAGGCGAAACGAGGCGAAGCGAGGACGGCACGGCGACGGGCGGGTGGCGCTTCGAGATTAATATTCGCTGCATGGCCTTTCATTTGGTTGCGCAACCTCGAAGCGGCCGCCAAGTGTTCCACAAATTGGCATCCGGCCTTCCACGCATGATGAACCACCCCCCTTTTCCCATGAAAATGGGCGGATTTCCTGATCGTCAACCACGCGCTTTCCACGTGCAGCGTTGTCTGCAAAGGCAACCGTCCGGGCGCGCCGGAAAGCAGGGGAAACAGGCAGCGATCGACGCCCATCGCTGCACCAGCACAGACGCAAACGGCTTCTGGAAGGTGTCATGGAAGCTCGGCCAAAGTTCCCGCGTTCCCACTGCCGATGGCGCGCCTATCCCGGCCGCTTCTCAAGTTGACACGCTCTGTCATCCTGTCCAATGCGCTCTTGCTGAGGTCATGTTCCTGGGAAGGATGCGTCCGTGCAAAGCGCACATCCCACGTCCCGGATGGTCGGAACACGACACAAGAGGCAAAAAAACCAGCGGCGGCCAAAGTCTGGGACTGGCGAGGAGAAAAGCAAAATAAAATGACACCCCCCATTGCCAATGCCCAGAACAACACGCTTCTTCTCCACACTCTCGTCTCATCGTTCAGCCCAGTGATAATTAGGGATGCGGGAGCCACCGACGAGCTACTGCATGCACTAGCGTCCGTCACACACACAGCAAGCAGCAGCAAGCAAGCAAGCCAGCCAACAAAACAGCCAGGATTCCCCCGCGACAAATACCTCCCATCTGCCCTGTCCGTGGCGCCTTCCGCTGTCTTTCCTGGTCTCGAATCCCAAATCCCATGGCCGACCCTCCCCCGCCAACAGGAGGCGAGGACCCGCTAATACCCATCACCGAGCGAGCAGCCTTTCTCGCGCGCGTCCACCTGGGCGTCACCATTCCGCTCATAGCAGTGACACTGATCCCGCTGTCAGCTCGTCTCTACGTGCGGATATGGCCGATATGGCGGGTCGGCTGGGATGACTTTCTCATCGTTCTCGGCTTTGTGCGTTTCCTTTTCCCTTCCCCATCCCTCCCCTCCCTCTTCCATGTCCCCTCGCACTCCTTCCTCATCATCCGCTCCTTGTCCCTTGTCCCTTGCCCCTGCTCTCTAAACTGACAGGTGTCAAAAGTCCGCAGCAACAACCGACTTTTCCCTCCTCCTCCGCGAAATCTACCTCACGCCCCGGTACATCCCCCTCTCCGAAGCCATCTCCGCCATCAGGCTCGCCTACCTCGCCATCTTCATGTGGGGCTTGGCAATGACATGCATCAAAACCTCCATCGCCCTCACCCTCCTCCGCATCCCGCTGGATCACCGCGCGTGGCGTCCCTTTCTGTACACCGTCCTCGCCGTGCAAATCATTTATTTCGTCGCCGACACAGCTTACATCTTTGCCAAGTGTCGACCCCTCCCCGCGGCATGGGATTTTACGATGTTGTACACGCACCCCGGCGCCAGGTGTCCTGATATACCGACTGATGTATTGGTATCAAGTATTGGTAGCGCATTGAATGTAGCGACGGATATCGCGCTTTCGGTAGCGCCCATGGTTGTGCTGTGGAGGTTGCGGAGGCCGAGGAGGGAGAGGTTGTTGGTTTGTTGTCTGACGGGTATGGGGCTGTTTGCCTCGGGAGCGAGTGTGGCCAAGGCCGTTATGGTGGGTAGGTGGGGAAAGGTGGAGGATATGTGGGCGTTGGCTATGTCGATTGCGACGTGGACTGTCGTGGAGCAGTTTGTTGCGTTGTTGGCGGCCTGTAGTCCTAGTTTGAAGGGGCCGATTGAGTGGTTGCTGGGCAGGTTTGGGGTCGTACTTGGACAGGGGAATGCGGCGGAGTTTTGGAATGCCGGGAGGAAGGAGATGGATGGGAGAAGTGGGCCGGTCAGGTTTTTTGTGAGGGAGGAGGAGGTCGAGGTTAAGGATGGGGCCGGAGCGAGGGAGGGAAATCCAATACCGGGGCGATGAGTGGTGTTTATGGGTATTGTACATGGTGCATATGCATGGATGGTATAGAGGGTTTAGACTTGGGTAATAACCACCTAGTATGGCGATGGTATGATTGAATGATAGATTATAATTCGATGCTGATTGGCCTGGCGTTGAAGTTTGAGAAGGATGTGGATCCATGTTTAACCAAAATATCTTCAACTTTTGGTGCAGACACCTGTCCAGTTGTCATCCTGAGGTCCTGCTCGGGGTATTCAACACTTCCAGTCTGTCTCGCCTCGTTGTCTTGTCGTACGTCGTGCTCACTGCTAGTGTCCCATTCTTCCGTTACGTAAACGAAGACCTTTCCCCTTCTCTTATAGCTGCCCAGGTTCCTCCTTTGCCTCTGCTGATATATGCCGATCAATTGTAATATTCTATTCCTCGAAACGGGTTAGCTATCCTTTGCGGTGTACTCACCTTTCGAGGAAAACACCACTGACCTTGCTGATGGCGCCCGGGAGGCCCACCATACTGCCCCTCGGCCCTGTTGAGAAGATCCGTGTTGATGCGCTCCTGCTCATCTAGTCTCCTCAAATCTTCCACTATCTCTTCGTCCTCCGTGTCTTTCCGGAAGCGCTCGGGCGGTCTGTCGGACGTGCCACCGTTGGACCACATCATCATGTATGGCGTAGTGAACACGAACTCCGTAAAGATGTAAAGAAGTAACCCGCTGCCTGTTCCCCAGGCGCAATTAGCCATGGCCAAGGAGATGAGGACACCCCCGTCGTCGGGAACCATCTTTTTGTTCTGTTCACCCCTCATCAGGTACGCAGCCAGGGCAAAAATGAGGGCAAGACCCCAGGTGATCGGCGTGAGGATCTTGAAGATTCGGCTTTGGGAGAGGTTTCGGTGGACGTATTTGTCCTTTTTGTCGATTTTCTCATCAACGTCTACCCTCCAGAGCTTATCGTGTCTCGCCGTGGCCCTGATGTAAAAGAAGATGTTGAAGTAGCTCATCAAGGACTGTTCATTGTAAAAGGCTGGTCAGTGGCTGAAAGGTTTTGGGGGTGAATGGCTACCCACCCCAGGCATCATGAGGCAATATGTGGACAGTTGAAGGCGTGAACGAGTTTTTTCCCAGTCATCGCGCCAGATATAGTAGGGCGTGAGAACTGTACCCCCAACCGCAGGGATAAGGACAAGGGCCCAGAGAATTATGATACAACTCTGGGTACCGCAACCCTGCCTGAACCCCATTTTATGATGCAGATATGGGGACGGGTCTGTTTTGAAGGATTGAATAAAGCTGTCTGCTGCGGCCTCGGAAGCGAAGAGGGTGGTGAAGGTGATGAAGTTGTTAGGGATGCTGGAAGCTGAGGTTTAAATACTTGGCTCCAAGCCATAGCCTGCTCCTCATCCTGAAATTCCGGGACTTGACAAGATTCTAAATGCGAAGATACAATCTCGATATAGTAGGGCGTCCAGTGTCATGAAACCGGTCACAGGTTTCGAGTCTTTGTTTACTTGGCCGACCGTGCATCAGCTATCTGGGACTGCATATGGCAGCAGTTGATATGCATCACTGGCATCAAGTATCTGAAAAGAGCAGACCAGTGGCGATACCTAGATGCAGACATGTGTTTAGGATGACATTTGCCACACAAAGAGATGGAGGATGACAGACAGACAGACAGGCACATACGACAGACAAGTTCGCACCAACTCACCAAAGGACAGGCGGTGAGATGGCCATCTTCATACAACAAAAGAAACACATTCAGTCGCTGAGAAAACTATGACACGCCCTGGTATCTTCCCAACCTTCCCTTCACCGACTCTTCCTCCATCGTGGTATCTGCGCGCAAGCCAAGTGACAAAACAAAGCCGAAAAGGCATACTTTTCCCGCACCCGTCCGACTCATTACCATCTCCTCACACCCATCCCCCCCCAGCCCCATCATTCTCTTAAATACAACCCACGTACCAGTTCACCATCATCAGCCCCAAGTCAACACTCATACCCCCCAGGCATGACGTACCACCTCCCCTTCTCCTCCTTAACCACAACCTGCCTCTTCTCCCTCTCCTTCTCACCACCACCATCACCACCCTCCTTCATCTCATCCCCACAAACCGGCTTCCCACCACTCAGCGGCCTCGGCCCCATTGGCTTCCCCGCCACAGGCGGCTGCAACTCCTGCGGCGTCGGCTTCCTCCTCAAATACCTCGAATTCCTCGAATCCACGCTATTCCTACTACTCCTCGTGCCCTTGCTCATCAACGACGCACCGTCTCCAACAACTGTATTTCCAGACATAACACTCGCGCTGGACGGCGCAACCATCACACTCTGCTTCTCACTGAGTTTGTCTTCGGGCCCCCCTTTCCGCCTCGCCCAGCACTTGGCAAACAGCATGACCACCAAACCAAATACCGACAGCGCGAACGCTGCTGCGTTGAGGCCTAACTGGATTTGATCGCTGCTGGTTTTAAGGTGTGCGTAGACGAATACCATTAGGGCTGCAAGCCAGGAGAAGAAAGTAACGGTGCAGAGAAGGTGGCTGTAGGAGCGGAATTCTTGGACGGCGCCGCGGCGGGTGACGATGCGGGATGCGATTAGGGTTGCTGAGTAGGAAAAAGAGGATATGGACTACACAATGTTAACCCTCGACCATACCAAGACTCAATGTATGTGTGGTTGACTTACAGCCAGCGAAAAGAGCGTCTGTGCAATAGCATGGGTGGGTGTGCAATGATCATAGAGATTGACAAAAAAACGGGCACTGCCGACTGCGCCAATGGTGTAGCCAACGAATAGGGCAAGGTGGGCAATGACTGCAGCCCAGGTTAATCGGGGTATATCATCCTTTTTGGGCGGCGGCGGTGGTGGTGGCGCCGCCTTCTCGGGGATGATTTCGACATGCGCCTCAGGGGGAGGTTTTTGTTCTGGGAGTCGATTCGACATAGTGGGAAACAACGACCTATTTCGGTGGATATAAAAGAGGGGCAATAATGGTGTCGGCGATCAAAACGAATGGCACTGTGAAGGACAGCTGCGCAGCATATAAAGCCAGGTGAAGGGGGATTGGAGTTGTCGGAAACTCGTCGGACGCTGCTCGGTGTCATTGATAAGCCCGGCCACCTCAAGCGTCGGAACCCAGCCGCCGGATGGGATTCCTCGGGGTGCACCAGATGACCAGGAACAAACCAACCGCTTGGTTTTGCGCATTCCAGCGGAATACGAGGGGAGGGCTGGTAAATGGGACGCGGTCGGCACAGGAATGCTGTTGGGGAGGCTCTGCCAAAACGTGGCCGGCACTAAACGATAGGCAAGAATGTGACGGCGAGACAACAAAGCGGAGCAGGAAAAAAAAACGATGTTTCGCTACGGACACAAGATGCTGCAGCTCATGCGCCAGATCAGGATCAAAATATGGGACAAACGAGGGACTCCTCGCGTCATGGTCGTATCTCATTACCCGACGTCTCGCTTTCCATCCCCTCAAAGCCTTGGGCCATGTTCAAGCTTCCTCGCCCACTCGGGCAACTCTGTCGCCAACCCATCCCTCGCGCTCGTAGAATCGGAAAACGAGATCATAGTCTTCAAAGTCGTGCACGATGCGGTCGATGCGACGGTAGCCGTTGATGCGCTCCATGCGTTGCTTTACAGCGGCTCCCCAGCTACGGCGACGGTCATCCTCATCCGTCTGGGCGCCGGGAAGGAGCTTGCCCTTGGCCTCGAACAAGGTCACACTGAAGCGGCCGGGGCGGAAAATATTGACGACCTGCTCAATCACATCGACAGTGTCGCGTCCCTTTTGGCCGCCTGGAACGTTGGTCTCGAACGAGGCGAACGAGCAGTTGGGCTCCGGAGTGACGTGGACAGTGAAGTAGTGCGCAGCCTTAGTGTCACTAGCCTCGGTCGAAGGAGGCGCCGGGACTACCCCGTTCGCGGAGAAGCCGCAAGGTGAGAAGAGATAGGCGTCAATGCGCGCATCCGGGAAGACCGACTTAGGGTACACATCGGAGAGGCCGCAAGTGTCAGAAACGACGGTACCCAAGGCATGGCCCTCCGAGGTCTCACCATCGACAGCCTCAGCAGCGTTGTTGTCAAAGACGTCAAAGGCCCCGTCCACCTCGGGCTTTGGCTGCGCGTTGTCAGAACCTCGATCGCTGGCGACCGCACTCGCCTGCGCAAGGTAGAACTGCTTCGCATTCTCAGGGTCCAAGTCCGTCATCAGGATCTCCAGCGTCTCGTCGTTGGAATCCTCGCCAGTTGGGCGAGTGGGCGACAAGATGCCGGTGGGGATCTTGGATAGACGCGTGGGGCTACCACCGTTGCTGGACGTCGGAGTTCGCGGGGGTGTAAGCGTGGAGTTGGGCGACGTGATGTACAGGTACCAATGGTCGCCGTTCATCCTGCCCACCATATAGGCACTTCCATTCTCAAACATGTCGTCAAGGTACTTGACCTCCTCCTTCCAACTACGGTGAGGACCGCGCTGCTTGTCGGGGAACAAGAAGTTCTTGCGGCTGTAGAACACGCGGTGGGGAGTGGCCGCCGCCCGGATGTCGTCCGCCGACTTAGTGTTGTGGAAAGGGAATCCGGCGTTCACGGCCGCGATGCGAAGGAGGCGGTGCAAGCCGAGGAGCAACGTCGTGGTTCCGCACGTCTTGAGGATGAGCTTGTGCGGGAACACAAACATGCTCGACTCGGAGAGCAGATAGGCATCGACATGATCCGAGTTGATAATGGAGAGAACCTTGCAGTTGACGAGGTCCAGCATGCCCTCCCAGACGGAGGGCTCAACCGCCTTCAAGCCATTTTCCTTGACCCCAGGTGGGAGAGCCTTTGCGCTCGGCGCAAACCAGACCTCGAGCAGCTTCTCCGGGCCCTCAAAGGCATTTGTCGAGTCTAGATCCGCAGTGACTTCATGGTTAATGGTCAAATGTGGCGTGCCCTCGGAAGGGGAAAAGGTGTAGTTGCTGGGAACCTCGAGGTTGACCATCTCCGACAGCCAGGGCGGGGGACAGCGTAGTTGCTGGGAAGCGTCCGCGGGACACTAGCTGCCGCTCAAACGAACCTTGCGGTGTCCGTTTGAGAGAGTAGGCCCACAGGAATTGTGGTGTTTCTTCGGACGCCGGCGTAGCCAGCAGCAGTCTTGGGGGAGGGTTCGCACGTCTCGCGAGGGGACGTTAGGGAGGTCGGGCGCGGATGGGGAGGCGGTAAAGCTTTGTGAAGGGAATGTTGGGCTTTCTCTTAGAGTGAGCCGTGGTTGCGACGGGGCCGATACTGGAGGCGAGTATCGGGATTTATGGGATCGAGATTATCGAGGTCTGGGGTCAGTCGCGTCAGCTTCGCTTGAGCTCGAGATTGCAGGAGGCGCAAGCAATCAACTCAGTTCATGAGCACGGGTTGGACGAACAGAGTAATTGGCTCCCTAGAAACTAAGGAAGATAGTGTCGGAGAGAAAGATCTGAGGTGGATGCGCTCAACAGGTTTTGCGCATCGCAGGTTCGTGACCCCTCCGATAATTTGGTCGTGTGGAAGCGCGGGGCACGAAGCTTGGACGGGCTGCGGTTCTAGGATGAGGAGGCGTAATCAATATTGCCCCATTAGGTATGGGCGAAAAGGTTGAATCTTTGGGAGGGCCTGAGTTTGAGGGCCGAGGCAGATGATACGCGAGATGTGAAAGGTCAAGGTTTTGTTCTCTGAAGTCGGTGAGAGATTTTAAATTTTCTGATGTCAACTCGGGTGGGATGCGAGAAGGTGCAGAGGGAGGCTTGCGGGGCGCGCTTCCCCTGCACGCGCTAGGCCCACTGTTAAGCCGCCGGCTTCTGCTGCAGACCAGCCCTAACGTCCAACCTCCTGACGCACCAGGAACACTGAGACATAGGACAGCGGGAACGAACCGAAAATGCCCGATGCTGGCCACACCTCTTCACGGCTGCACCCTCGCAGGAGGCCTTCATGCAGCTTCTTCTCATTCTGGAAAGATGGGAGACGAGCATTGATACGATTGGGAACTGGGGCTTGCGGGCGCTTTTGTGCTACCACGCGCTCCCGACTGGATCAGATCTATGGCTGCGCATTTTTTGTGTTTGTCTGTGTCACAAATCGAAAACAGCGATGCTGTTGGTTCTGGTCCTGATATCGGCCTCTTTGGTGAGGCCTTCTGTTGAGGCACATTTATTCCCACAGCGATCAAGGTTGTCACCCCACGCTCGCTTGCTGCACTGCAGTCACCACTTTGTCTGTGATGGACTTGAAGAAGGGAGCTAGGGAGCAGTAGGGGTATTTCTGCACCAAGAGGGCGCTGTCCTTGGTATCCGCTTGGTTATCCATCTCTGTTGCCAGTGTCGACATATCTTGACCATTCACCGCCGTTCCCGCCGGGTATCTCGGCCTCTTGCCCGTCTCGATCAGGACTAGGAACTGGGGGTCGATGGGCACATGCCCCAAGAAGTCGACCTTGAAGTCCTCGGCCATGACCAGTCCTCCGCCGCTCGAGAAGATATTGGTGCACTCGCTGCAGTTTGGGCAGACAAAGCCACGCATGTTCTCCACGACACCAAGCACCCGGATGTTGGTCTTCTTGCAGAAGTTGAGCTCCTTTCTCACATCAGCCGTGGCGACGGCCTGTGGCGTAGTGACAACTACTGCTCCCGCGAGTTGATCTGGCCGCGCTTTAAGCAGCAAAGTTTCGGCAAGTGAAATGTGCTCGTCGCTTGTTCCTGGTGGTGTGTCGATGAGAAGGTAGTCGAGCTCGTCCCAGAACACGTCGGAGAGGAATTGCCGCACCATGGCTGTCTTCTTCGGGCCGCGCCATACAACTGCATCGCCACGTCGAGGTAGCAGGAAACCGAGACTCATTACTCGGAGGGAGCCGAGGCCGGAGGATGGGTCTGCATCATGAACGGTGATGGGCAACCACCCGCCCGGGGCCTGTGTGACTTTTGCATCTTCGATGCCGAACATGCGCGGAATCGAGGGCCCGGTAAGGTCAACATCGAGGACGCCAACCGAGTGGCCTGCCAAAGAGAGCGACAGGGCGAGCTGGGTCGTGACGGATGACTTGCCAACGCCGCCTTTCCCGGAGAGGACCTGTTGACGTTCCCTGTCAGCGTTGCGCATGGCGGGGTCATGGAGGGGTAGGTGGAATGCGCACCAGCACGATGTGCTTGATCTTAGAAAGCGACATGGTTGCTTTGGAGCAGCGATCTACTTGGCAGGGAGATGAAGAATTTGTTTCACAAATTTCGGGGCTCAAGGAGGCTGGAAGGCTCCCATTCCCATGGTGGCGTTGCGCGGCGGACTTTTGTTTGCTGGAATTTGGCGACGATGCCCCTCTATCGGCCCTCATCGGTGTGCTTTATCAGCAAGTGGAGAATGACGAAAGTGTCCCAGTGCAGCTGCAAGGAACGCTAGCCGTGGGATGCGTCTCGAGTCCACAACCCTCAGCCAGGACAAGACTCGAAGGACTTAAAACTAGCAGGACAAGACAAGTGATGTGAAGATAGAGTGCGATTACCAAAATGCATTCTACAAAAATCACCGCATGCTCGAAAAAAAAAATTGAACGGGTATTCCTTCGTAAAAAGGCCCTAAATACATTTTTAAAGGCATTTAAATACTTTATATACCTTTAAATATAGCCTTCTATATGTATTAAAGATATTTTTATGCCTATTGAAAAATATACGATACCTTAAAACCGTTTGATGCTGCGTTGGTAAATTAGGCGTGTGGTCTTTTTTGCACCGTCCCAGGTTTGGAGTCGGACTCTTTCGTCACGCCACTTGAGGACTTAAAACTAGCAGGAGCACTTCTGATGAGACCATCGAATTGACAGCTCAGCATCAAGACGAGACGTTTAGTTTGGCCGTGTTCAAACTCCTTATCAGATTCCCCAACTGGTGCCGATCGCCAAGAATTCGAGAAAGCTCGGGCCAGTTTTACTTTTTGGAATCCCCCCCGCCCCTGAAAGCCTCATGCTAAACAATTTAGGGTAGGATTGACTTTTCGCACCCAAGGCAAAATATTAATCATGTCGATGAGCTGTGTCACAAAAGAATTCCATATTTGCATTGCCCGCAGATAGTGAAGACATTGCATCTGGTTGAAGGGCCCAGGGGGAAATGAAGTGAAGCGGATCTTTCCGAGCGCCCAGGAAACGAAGAAGTGGGGCGGGAATCGGCAGCGATCTCCTGAAGCTGTTCCTGGTTGGTACGCCTCTCAGCTCGAGTCTCGAAAAAAACACCACGTTCTGCAAGTCAAGTGAAGCCACGCGTAGCTTTTCACGTTTGTTTACTCTGCTTCGAACCTCGATTCGCCGCCACGCCTTATTCACCAACCGTTGAGCTGCTGCTCGAAAAGCCAAGTCGTCATCGCGACAATTATTCCCCTCCCAACCGCATTCGGCTTGCGACGCGAGTCCCTTGACCGAGCTATCCGGGGGCTAGTGCAGAAAAGTTGGCAGTTGCACGCCGACGGACGACATGACACGACGCGGATGAACTGTTGATGCGCAATATGATAGTCTCCTCCCGATAGAATGGACGATCCGTGGGGCTCACCATGGACGACTGCCGACGCCGATAAAGACACGAAACCGCCCTCGCCCGCGAAATCGACGAGATCCGACCTTGAGCCGCCGCCTCGCGCTTTCTTCTCCTTCTCCGGCTCTCCCCGAATACCGGTGATAACAGGGCCCTCGCCGTGGGCTGAAGAAGAGGATGGATTCGGCGACTGGGCTGCCCCTGAGACGCCCGCCCAGACTCAATCGAGATGGGGTGGCGGTTGGGTCGCTTCCAGTCCAAACTTGACATCACCACCTCGCGACGATACATTCGGCAGTGCGAGCCCAATTGCTTGGCCCGGAAATATTGCACTCCCGAAACCCGCGAACTCAGCAGTGGCGCGGCAACCATCGCCAGATCCATGGTCCACGGAATTTTCGCCGTCGCTGGATGGAGCTTCAACCCCCAGGTTGATCATCGATGCGCCACCATTGGTCGACAAGTCGCCTACAAAGGAGGAACCTGAGGCGTTGGGAAGCCCGATATGGAAAAGAGAGGAGTCTGACTACATCCAGGATACATGGGAGAAGGACGATCCGGGGGAAGAACCCCAAGACAAGGAGGATAAGGTGATTCGAGTCGAGCCGTTGGCCCCGTCGGTGTCTACCGAACACAAAAAGCCGGTGGAATACCAGCCGAGTCCATCGCTCCCCGAAAACGGTACCTTGCGCCTGAGCGTGGAATCAGCGGATCAGAATCGCCGCGAGTCGCCTTCTCCCTCCGGCGATGAGACTGACGCAGACGATGATCGCCAAGACTCCCCGATCACATCGATCGATGAGGATGCGATATCCAGACAAACACTGGAGCGCAAGACATCCGGGAAAGTCCAGCAACTCGTCGTTAAGTTCGACGGGTTGGCGAGGGCGGCCAGTCAGGAGCCTCCAGTGGTACGACGTGAGCGGAGTAAGAGCCCGTTGAGTATTGGAGGACGCGATGGTGCGGATGACGATGAGCCTGGGTTAGGCGCCGACTTTGGGGATTTTAATGATGTCCAAGAAGACGCTTCTGACGTTCCGGATCGCGGGAGAACAAAAAACCCCGACAGACCAGCGACCCCTGAAGTGACCAGGCAAGCTCCAACACCAGGAATTACTACCTCAGTATCTTCACCCCAGTCGACCGGCGAGCCAACGTCAATTGGCCGCGCAGTAACTATTGACCGCACCAACATCAAGTTCGAAGTGGACCTGGAAGCGGTGGACAAGTTGTTCAACGTTGACAGGCTCAGCTCAGCGGAAATTGTTGGAATGGATGAAGAGGTTTCCGATTACATCTTGAACGACAGCTTTACCGAGATATCAGAGAGGAAGACGTGGTATCGAATATCGCGCATGGGCTCCTCGAGGAAATACAACGCTGGCGACGATGAGAACTACAGGCTCGTGACTTGGCCGACATCGACGATCCATGACGATACAATCAAGGTTGTTCGAAGGTGGATGGAAGAAGATTCGATCGCTGGGCGAGTCGTACTAGGTGGCGGCGTGTCCAAAACACAGAAGAACATGTTTGGCTGGGACTCATCGGCGGAAACAATTTCTCTCGATGCGGTTTTTGGCAGGAAGAAGGCACACGCAAGGGCATCTTCGTTGCACTCCTCGGCAAACGGTGCTGGCGTGGCTTCGCCGTCGCTTCGAAGCCCTACACATCGGCCATCTAGTGTAGTGGTACCACCCGTCGCCTCCTTCGGCTGGAGCACAAACTCACCCACGTGGAGCCAGCCAACGCAGTCGCCGGGTATCGTCCCGGCACCCGAGAGGACACCAACGGCCCCTTCCGCGCCGACGATACCCATCCCATCCCAGCCGCACCCGTCAGCTGAGGTGGTACTACCCCTGAGTGTACAACCGGCGACGTTAGAGCCACTACCAGTGGATGAAGATGACGACGAATGGGGCGAGATGGTTGCTTCTCCGTCCGAGCAAAAGCCAACCGGTGATGTGTTTGGAAATCTGGACGATGCCTTCTCGGCACCGTTGCCCAGTTTTCCTGCGCCGCCGCCAGCTAGCATACCCCCGCCGGCTGCGGCAGAGCCTCAATTCGCTGACTTCGCTCCGGTCACTGCACCAGCGCCGCCACCAGCGGTTGATCCATGGGCAATAGTTGACTTTTCCGTCTTTGAGTCAACCACGAAGCCCGCCGCCGACCCTCGAAACCCGCAACCGGCCGTCAGTTTCACGACACCTGTCGAGCCACCTCGGCCTCCTATCCCTCCGGCATCTTCTGTACCATCATCGCAGCCAGCGACTTCTTGGTTCCAACCCACAACCCCGGTTGCATCCAAGCAGCTTGCGGCTGACCATGCTTTCACACCAACGACACCGCTGGAGATTGCATCACCGCAAGTCATCCCTACCTCAGAAGACAACTACTTCACCCCCGACAACTCACCACCCATCCATGACGACGCCGCTGTCCGTCGAATCATTGACAACCTTCCTGATGTTTCGTTCATGCTACGCTAGCGAAGGTGTTTCCACGCGTTATGTCTATATGTCACCGCCTGCTGAAGGCGAGTAAGTTTATGTGTATTATGCGGTGCATTGTCGGTGTCGGCGTTGGGAGTGTGTCTTTGGGTGAGGATACGTATACTATACAGGCAACAGTCAAGCCTGACAGCACACAATTTACATGATATTCAGCTACCTCGGCCTTCCTGACACATAACTCTTGCATTTCTGTGGTCGAGATAAGGCCTGCGGTCGAGACTCGAGTCGGAACGCGAAGTGTGAAACGGCGAGCCTCATCCAGGACTCCACTTTCGGCGCGGGAGTTGGTTTGAAATGGATGGTGCTCCGCTTCCTCTGATCCGGGGCCCCAGACGCCAAGGATTCGGAGCTTCGCGAGCAGCAGCGAACCCTCCCACACCAAGCTCGACGCAGCCATGGGGGTTGCCAGCTCGGAATCGCGAGAAGACCGAACAGACGGCCCCTTTGGGTTTCACGCCCCACACCGGCGCGCTGCCGTTTCGCGCTGCCGGGGCAAGTGGCGGCTCTCTCCCCGCTATTTGCGGAGATGGAGGGCGCCAAGCGGCGAAGCTCGTGTGCCAGCGCTCCGGAGAAGAGCTTGCAGTCCACCTCCCTATCGAAGCCGAACCCCTTAGCCGCGGCGAATCGGCTTGCTTCTGACTGGCTCACGCACTCTCCTATGTCGTCATCCCGTTGTTAAATCGTTTTCCGGACACACCAGTGCACATCGCGCCCATCGCGCGTCGCGTGGGATCAAGGTGTGCTAATGTTAGATGTTGGTTTAGCGTCGATGCCCTACGAGGAGCATGTGTGTGGATATGGAAATGTTTCGGATATGCCAGCGAGTCAGACAGACAGACAGACAGACAGACAGACAGACGCAATGACAGCGGGGGATGAGTGAGATTGAACCTCTTGTATAAACACCTCATCTTTCACTCCCCCTCCTTCCAATCCCACCATCATCATTCATCATCATCGTTGGGGACTGGACCATCACAAATGGCGTTCCTCACCCTCCTCATCTCCCCCTACGCCCCCGCGGCTCTAGCCATCACTCTGATAATCATCTACCTCTACCCCTACCTCATCACCCACCGCGCCCTCCGACACATCCCGGCGCCCTTCCCCGCCCAATTCACCGACCTCTGGCTCCTGCTCGTCGCCCGCCGCGGCGACCGCTACAAAACCGTCGACGCCCTGCACAAATCCCTCGGCCCCATCGTGCGCATCCAACCCAACCACATCTCCATCGCCGACGACGCCGCCATCCCGCTCATCTACGGCCACGGCAACGGCTTCCTGAAATCCTCCTTTTACGACGCCTTCGTCTCCATCCGGCGGGGCCTCTTCAACACGCGCGACCGCGCCGAACACACGCGCAAGCGCAAGATCGTCTCGCACACCTTCTCCGCCAAATCCGTCGCCCAGTTTGAGCCCTACATCCACGCCAACCTCGAACTCTTTGTCAAGCAATGGGACGATCTGGCCAACCGCTCGCCGCACCCCGGCGGCGCGCATCTCGACTGTCTGAACTGGTTCAACTATCTCGCGTTCGATGTGATTGGTGACTTGGCCTTTGGCGCGCCGTTCGGCATGTTATCATCGGGCGCCGACATGGCCGAGGTGCGAAGCTCGCCTGACAGCCCGCCCATCTACGCACCTGCAATCGAGATCTTGAATCGCCGCGGGGAAGTGTCAGCCGCGCTGGGCATTCATCCGCAGATGAAGCCGTGGGCCAAGTATCTCCCTGATCCGTTCTTCAGCCAGGGATTGCAAGCCGTTGAGAACCTGGCGGGTATTGCGATCGCCAGAGTCAAGAGCCGGCTGGAGAACCCACCCAGCGAAGACCGCAAGGATCTGCTGCAGCGATTGATGGAGGGCCGCGACGAAAAGGGCGCGTTGTTGGGACGGGAGGAACTTACGGCCGAGGCGCTCACGCAGTTGATTGCCGGGAGCGATACCACGTCCAACTCGTCGTGTGCTTTGCTGTTCCACGTTGTGCGCACGCCGGGGATCGTGGAGAAGTTGAGGGCCGAGCTGGACAGGGCGATTCCCAAGACGGTGGACGTCCCGACGTTTGACATGGTCAAGGATTTGCCGTACCTGGCTGCGGTGATCAACGAGACGTTACGCTATCATTCCACGTCGGGTATCGGATTGCCGAGACAGGTTCCCATGGATGGGAAGGGGGTTGTGATCCGGGATACGTTTTTCCCGCCGGGGACGGTGTTGAGCGTGCCGACGTATTCGATCCATCACTCCAAGGAGATTTGGGGCGAGGATGCGGATGAGTTTAGGCCTGAGCGGTGGGAGGGACTGACGACGAGGCAGAAGAATGCGTTTATCCCGTTCAGTTATGGGCCTAGGTCGTGCGTCGGGCGGAATGTGGCTGAGATGGAGATGAAGTTGATTGTGGCCAGCTGGGTGAGGAGGTATGATGTTACCCTGTTGCAGGATTATTTGGATACCAAGGAGGGGTTTTTGAGGAAACCGCTGGGGTTGGACGTTGCGATTAAGAGGAGGGATTGGTAAGGTAGACTTTGGTAGCAATGTAAAGAATCCGATGATAATCCGAGCCGGGTACTAGCCTGAGACAGTGTTTTTTTTTTTTTTTTTTGATCAGGGATGTCTGAATATCGCGTCCCTGATCCACAATCCCGGGGCCACTCCCCATCCTTCCGGCAAGCTTTCAGCGCCCTCCTTCTCCTTCTCCTTCTCCTTCTCTTTCTCTTTCTCTTTCTCTTTCTCTTTCTCTTTCTCTTTCTCCTTCTCCTTCTCCTTCTCCTTCTCCTTCTCCTTCTCCTTCTCCTTCTCCTTCTCCTTCTCCTCCCCTTTCGGCCTTCCTTTCGGCTTCCTTGTTCCCCAACCTCCCTCCTCTCCCGTCTCACCCGACATCGCGAATACCCGATGCATACCACGGTTTTCCTCGGTAGGCAAGTGCGAAAACAGCATGCACACCATTCGATGATCAAAAGGTCCCACCATATCCTTCGGAAAGAAATAGTACCCGATAGCCAAGTAATCGAGTCTGGCATAACGAGCCCCAGCCTTCAACTGCGGAGACTCAGGAACACCAGGATCATCCTTCTTTACGTCCCAGGTCTGACCAAGGTCAGGTCGAAACCCCATATAGATCATCGTCGTTTCATACGGGAAGCACTCCATCCCTCCGCTGGGGCATGTCGTGCAGCTGAAGCCGGTGATCAGCCACTGTAGGTCCCCGCTTGCCTCAGTGTTGTTTTTATCTTTGACTTTTGGAATCCTAATCTCGACAGGATGGCTGTAGTGGGCTTGTCCCCGATGTTTGCGCTCAATCGTAAAGACAAGGGTGCCCGTGAGGGTGTGTGCCGCACGCCGATAGCAGATGACGAGATTGCTTTTGCGTGTGGTGAGAGGATACCACAACAAGTTCCTGGTCGCGCTGAACTGGGGAACCTCGTACTCGGGCATTGGATAGATCGTGTCCAGCCTGAGCAAAGATTCGGGCGGGGCAAAGGTGAATCCGTTTTTCTCGAGGTCGTTGTCCCATCGTCCGCTCGCGAGGATGGCGACGACCTCCTTGTTGTGGAATAGGGGCGATCCCGAGTTGCCCTTGCTCTGTCGGAGGTTGTGCATGTAGACGTACTTGTACTCCACCGGTTGAGGGGTATTGGCGGCTGTGGTTGTCGTCGTCGTAGTCGTCGTTGTCGTTGTTGTTGTTGTTGTTGTGTTTGCGGGGGTTGAATGGGCTGTAATCTTGGCTTTGCCCGCCCTCGGTTTGGACAGCTTCATGACTGTACCCCAGGGATGACCAATGTGCCACAGCATCTCGGGGTTGAGTTTCTCCACCTCGGCCGAACTCTGCATCATGGGCGGGCGGATGGAAAGTGGTGGGGGGAAGGGTTGGTTTAGATATGTAGTTTTGAGTCGGACAAGAGCCCAGTCGGGACGGTCGAGTCTTGCTGGCTGCCCTGGGGCGCCGAATGCTTCGTTCTCTCCGCATATGACTCTAAAAAATATTCTTGTCAGTGTGTGCGGCCTCTTGAATAAAAGGGAACGCACTGTTCAACCTCGAAAACTTCAACTTGTGGGATGACGAGGTCATCGCTCTTCTTCCGCCAGTCCTTCGTCATGTTGAAAACAAAGTAGCCTTTCTTCATGACCTGTTCCAGATCGGAAGAGCCTGCCTTCTCCCAAACGCAGTGTCCTGCGGTAACAACAATGCCCTCGCCAATATGAAATCCCGTGCTCTCGCCGTAGCTTTTGTTAGCGAGGAACTCCATGAGCCTCTCCTCTCTTGGGTTGTCTGTGAACCTGAGGACAAGGTTCTTTTCCTGCTTGTATTTCTCGGCAACTGCAACCACCTCGTCTCTTACCGTTCGGGGTTCGTCGCCAGGTATTACCCAATCTAGATCGTTACGCTTGATCTTTCCGCCGTGGACAAAACATCCGACCGACTTGGAAAAGTTCCAGGCCATCACTTTGATATCGCTTGGGCCAAGGGTTTTCTCGGGGTGCTGCACATATTGACGGTACTCGGTTGGGTCTGCCATAGTGCCAGTTGTGATGGTCGATGGTGTTAAATTGTCTGCAGCAGGTTCGCTTGGCTTCTGGGCCTGTCGAGGGCGGGGTGTTTGTTTCCACGATCCTTGCGATTTATATCTTGCGAGGAGCTGATCTTGACAACTCAGTGCCGGACTTCCCCGTTGGGCAACTTCAATTCAGCTAGCCACTGCTGCATGGCTACTTCCGTTCTTGTATTAGTGCATTGTCGTGACTGGAGTGCTCGAAAAAGCGTTTTGCATCCAGCCTCAGATTCAGCTGCGCCGAGTCGGACAACAGACCAATTGCTGATTTGCGGCAAGGATACCGGCAACTCTGCGTCGAAAGTTTGTCGGGGGGTGATTGACTGGCATTTACCGGACTAGCTGCTTCTCCCATGCTCGCGTCGCCAACTCGTCCAATCACGGAAACCTTTGGATCATCACTCCATTTTTCATTGCGCTGCCATTGTCTCAGTGCCGAGCTGATCCTCCTCACTCTCGCTCTCTTCCTCGTCACCTGTGTACAGACCTTGGTGATCTGTATCACCATCCTCATTGTCCTCATTAGAGTTACTATGTTCCTCCCACTCATCCCCTTCGACACTCTCCTCGTCCGTTTCGCCATGTGACTTCTCATCGTCGTGGAGCTCCTCGTCGCTAATCTCTCCTTCGGGAAACGAACCCACCCATGTAATCTCGGACCCTTCCGGTGTGGAGACCCGTTTGGACAAAGAATCTATTTTATAGCCTGGAGGGAGAAAGGTGTTAAACTCGTCGATGAGTCGCATGCGAGCCTGACGAGAGACGCTGGCACTAGTGAATAGCTCGACAACCCTGGATATAACACCTGGAGTATCGATGACTTGGACTTTGAAGTCCTTCATAATATCCAGAAAGCTGTTGTAAATGTGCGGTTGGTGGCGGAACGTCCTCTTAATATCGTCTAGATATTCAATGGCTTCAGGTCTTATAAACTTTCGCTCAACCGTTTGAGTTTCAGTATTGATATTGTATTCGGGGCATAGTTCCTGGAGCTCCTTAACGACTGCTGTGGTGGTCTGGTTGCGAACATCTGAGGCAAGTTCGACAAAGCGCTTGAGAACATCGAGTCGCGAGCAAGTACCATCCAAGACCTGGGATAAACCCTTAGGAATGGATCCATGGGGGTCCAAGTCCGGGGGCAAGGATTTTATTATTGAGTCCAGGTACTCGATTGCGGGTTGGAGTTCTCGGTCTTCCTGATTAAGTTGTGAGGTGTTTGATTGCGCAAGAGCTTCTTCAGGAATCGTCCTAGGTCTTTGTCGCGGATCGTGATCGCTGTCGGCGAGGCTGATATACTTAAATTCTGCCGTATCGTCTGTTGTCACTTTCCGTCTCTTGACTGGTGCTGTTTTCGTGTTGATGTCCAACATTCGCTTCCGTGCCCCGGTACCCCTTGTCGCTTCGGGACTCGAAGAGTCGTTGAGTTCACGCGCACCCACCCCGGATGCTTCCCAGATATCCAGTAGCGATCGTCGCTTTTGCTGTGTTTCAGAAAACCAAATGCCACAACTGCAACTGTGATGCCATGTCAGTGCTTACTTTGTAAAGCGGGAAAGTATGTATTGAAGAAGGATATACATACCAGAGTCTTCCTCCGCCTTCAGCTTGGGTCGTCTCCGTGGAGCTACATAGGGGCATGGGGCATGCGTGATCGGTGAGGATCCCCGGAGGCGGTTTTCCCATCAGAATGGCCATGATAAGTGAGCTCCCGGGTCGAAGGCGAGAGTGTGATGAAAGAATCACCTCTCTCTGCTTGGCATCTCTGATCTGGTAATCGCCATGGCTGACCTGGATAGAGCCAGGTCCCTCTTCAAACTTGTGCTGAATGATGCGACCTAGTAGTGCAAAATCATACTCGGACGGGACCGGAAACTTGCGTCCTAAAGCATCTTCAATGAGCACTGGGTCCTGCAGGAAGGTCCATCGGATGTCCGGCCGACTGAGGAGAGCACCTCGAATCTCAAGGACGACGCCGTATATCTGTTGGGTGGAAATTCTGCAAAGTGTCAGCGAAACAAAGATATCGAAATGAATATCAACAAGACATACAACGCAGAGGTAACCAGCCTCTCTAGACTCTTGACTGAAGTGTGGATCTCACCGCTCACAAGCCGGTAGAGTCTCTCAAGCATGGACCCTGCGCTGCACACGACAGCCGCCTGTTTGGTGACACTGTCCTGAACCTGAGCAAGCAAACCCCTCGTCGATTCCAGGCGGTCTTTGATCTCCAACTGTCCCGACTGAGTCTTCTCTCTGGCTAGATTCATCGTTTCCAGCCCATACTCCGCCAGCAGCATGTTCAATGTCCCAACATGAACACTCAAATAACTCTGCATCTTTCGAATGTCATCCTTCTCGCTTATCATGAAGCGAACCTTGTCGACAGGAGCCTTCCACGAGGAGCTAATTGTCCGCGGTCCCAACGACGTCTCATATCGCTTCAGTTTGGCCAGAAATTCCTCGAGTGGTCGCCGGCAGCTGATGGCAGCGTATTTGATCGAGTCGACTTGCAGCGCACCATCTCGCGGCGGCTTGAGTTGATCGAGGTGAACAAGTGCCTTTTGGAGGCATTCGAGCTCGAGGACGACATCGCAATATTCGCTTTTCGACCCGCCCGCTTCCTTTAGGCATAAAACAACGTCACTAATCAGTTTACCCACGGCGAGGAAGTCGCCGGCCGAAAAGCCGAAAGACATTGCGGGTGTCGGCAGCGCTTGACCATGGTGCGCGCGGTTGAAGCACGGTGAGTCCCTTGGTTGCCTGGCCGCAAGATTGCGGAAGGAACAGCTCACGACACAGCCGCATGTCACATGGCAGATCGCCTCGCAATTGGCTGCATTGTTGTCGGATCATGTCAGTCTCTTCTTCACTGCATTTCAGGTGGTGGGTGAAGCGATGGGATCCCCCACCCTCTTTTTGTGTCCGCCCCCTGCATTTACCTCGAGCATCTCGCAGGTCCAACCCACGACACATAAGCCAAGATCTTGGACTTTGAGGCGGCTGATCTCGACCAGATTTTGTTTGCGGCTGAACAAAAGTCCGGTTTCAACCAAGGTCAACAGACTGCAGCCAAGGGATCGTCCCGTGTCTGCTCAATCTGTCCTCGAGCTAGTCCTGGCAATCTGCAACCGTGAAAATGTGGCGACTCTGTTCTCTTCCTTTCCTCAAACCAGAGGGCGTTTGCTAACAGCAACGATGACACTAAAATCAGCTCTGACCGTTTCGTTGTGGTTTGCATTCTCTTTTAGCGACTCAGCAGCTCGCAACGAAGAGAGCCGAGGCCAACGCCGATTGCCGACATGCCCCAAATCACTCATCAAAATCTCACCAAGAGAGCCAGGACATGAGCCGTGGACGCACGCGCCTCATTGTGCTGACACTGGGGCCGGAGACAACAAGTTGTGCGTCTACACCGACGACAACTATCACTTTGGCGATGGTCTCAGTATCGTTGCCCGACCTGAAGTCGTCGAGGATATGGTTGAAAAGGGACTTCTGCGAGACTCAGCAAACGACATCCCCAGGAAAGAGAAAACTCGGAAGTACGAACAAGTGGAAACGCCAGGGGCTGGGATCGGGCTGTTCGTCAAGGCCGGGGAGAAGATCTCGGCTGGAGAAGTCTTGATGGTCGACTACCCCACGATGATTATCCCCAGTGGGAGTATCGACTCGATGAACCCAAACGACATCTCAAACCTCCGGTGGCGAGCACTGCTGCAACTCTCTGACGACACAAGATCTCGCACGCGGGCTTTAGCCCAGAGCAAGCCGGTCTATTTCGACGAAATTGTCAACATCTTCGAGACGAACGCTTTCACTCACAAGAAAGGCGGTGCTTTGCATGATATCATCTTTCCCGAGGCGTCCGTGAGTTACCTACCTACCCTGTTCGGTGCAATCCCGGCAAGACTGACACACATCACCAGAGGATGAACCACAACTGCCTCCCAAAGTATGTCTTCTCATCCGTCCCGTTATGGTAACGTGGCTCACACAACCAGCGTTCTGACAAAAACCAACCAAACAACACTTGCGATGGAGGTCGTTGCCCTTCGCGACATTCTCGCAGGCGAAGAAATCTTCAACTCCTATCTCGACCCAATGTCCCCCTCTACCTCGGACGAGCGCCGCAAAGATCTGCTCGCCTGGAGTTTCACTTGCAGCTGTCCAATCTGCGCTGGCGATAAAGTCAAAGAGTCTGACAAGCGACGGCGGCGAATCGCTGACGTGCAGAAACGTTTGGAGATGGCTAGGGGTGACGCAGTCAACATTCTCAAGCATGCCAAACAACTTCTGACCCTGATGGATGAAGAGGGAATGATCATGTCCAAAGGCGATTACTACGAGCTTGCTGCAAGAGGCTCCAAGATCATTGGAAGGAAGAAGGAGGCATTGCAGTATGGTGTCAAGGCGTTGGCGCATTGGGATATGTTGTTTGGGGAGGCGAGCAGGGAGTCCAAGGCCATGCATGACTTTTTGGGTGAGCTGAATGCTGGCAAGTGAAGAGAGGGCATACGCGGAGCACGTTGGCTTGCTTGAAAGGTCGATTCCTGGGTGCGCCATTCACGAGATACTTTCATACGACAGGGCCTCCAGAGAAGCCTTCAGTGGTAGCATCATGAAATTCCAGGCGTTTCCATTCTCATGTTATTACTGAAAAAGAAAGGGAGAATCTAGAAGGAAACCTCGCGGACGCCAGCCTTTTTCGGCTCGGTGCTATGTATCTGCTGAGAAATACGGGTGCAACGCCACAAACCTCTCGCCAGGATGCCTACCTCCAACGGCCCTACATAGGCTCACAAGGCGTTCCCAGTGTCAATCTCAATCCTGACGCCTGAAAACCATCATGGTATCCTCCCTGGGAATCGTCGACGACCGCCACGTAAACCACCTCGGCGCCTCAGGCTTGACCAGCTCCAGGTCGTAATTTGCAATAACCTGCGCGATAATAACCTTTGTCAACGCTGCAGCGTAGTACCGTCCGGGACTGATACCATTAGCCTCTTTCTCACATCCTCACAGAGGGGGGGAAAAAAGGAAAGAGAGGAACTCACCAAGTTTGCCTCCCAGACCCCCACATATGAAACGTGTCACCAACAGCCACCAAACTCGACGGACTGTCCTGCATAGGACCCTTTGCCTCGTTTCCAATGCCCTGCAGCAGGTCCTGCGAGACGAACCTGAACCCGCTGAACTTGAGCGGATCGGGATACCACTTGGCGTCCTGCATCATTGCCGAGACAGGCGTGCACGCCCAGTCGCCGACTCGGAGCTTGGTTCCGTCGGTGAAGGAGAAGGGTTTCACTGCGCAGCGGCGGGTTGATACTTGGCCAGTTAGCAACGTATTGAAGGGAGGGATCTAGTACGACAGGAGGAGGAAACGCAATGCAACAACGGAGAGAAATGATACGTACGAGACTCGACGGGCGTGAGGCGCGCCGACTCCTTGATGAAGCTGTCGAGAAGAGGCAGGCCCTGGCCTGTTTGCTCGAAGCGGGTGTATTGGGCTGTGATTTCGCTGCGGAGGGGGTCGAGGTACTCGGGGTGAAGGGCGAGGTCTTGGAGGGCAAAGGTTGTTGTCTGCTTTTCTGTTAGAGACGTTGGCATGGAATGCGTGATGAGGGGGAACTCGCAATGGAAGTTGGGTGGACAGATGCGAACCAGATGGCCATGAGTTCGCGGACGACGCCCTGGGGTGTGCGAGGGAGTTTGCTTGTTGAGGACTCGAGGAGCCATTGCATGCAGTCATTCTTGCCAATATTAGTTGGTTATGAGAGAGGGAGAGAGCAGGGATACGCACGTGCTTGGGAACGGAACGACCTTTTGCTGCGAGATCACGCTCGTTACAGCGTTGGATAGCGATGGGCATGAGGGTTTCGTAGAGGGTTCGCTGAGCGGTGTTCTTCCAGGTCATGAAGGCTCCTACCAGTCTGGTGGAAGTTAGAGCGTGGTGTGTCAGATTGAGAGACGGGCAGCTTACGGAACGAGACGCCTGGGAACCAGACGGATGATCTCGGCGCACATGAACAGCTGCTCGGTGTACTCGAGGGTTGCTTCGACAAAGTTCTCATCGGAAGCCAGTTCCTGACCAAAGATGGCGTGGGCATTGGCTGCAACGACAATCTTGAGCATCGTCCTCGAGACCGGGGACTGTCTCACCCCTGTAGGCAATGTCAGTGCTTGCTAGCAAGGGCTCGAAGGACAGAACTGACCGCTGACAACGGGATGCTTCTCATGAAGCTCCTCAAACTTGGACCGAACAATCTTGCTCAGATTGGGCACGATATTGGGCAAGTTATTGGTTAGATGGGTTCTAATTGCGCGGACGAAGCCGTATCCCTCCGGCGGGATGTCGTTCCAGCCAAAGTAGCTCATAGTGTACCATGGTTGGAGGGACTGATAATCATGTTAGGGTGTGTTGAAGTGCCGAGGTTTGGAGGCAAACCTGATTCGACGCGGCATAAAGTGAGAGAGCGCCCCCTGACGCAGCTTCAATCTCCTTCAGATGCTCAGGGGTGGTGACGAAGACGTAGCGGCCATCGGGCCCTGAAAGCTCAAAGGGCTCTGAGCCGGCCCGCTTTCATGTTCGTTAGGACAGAATGCACAATAAAAGGATGAGAGCAGCTTACACGATTATACTCCTCCTGGATCATGTCGACGCCCCTGAAGAGCCATTCCCACGACCGGTACTTCTTTACCGCGGCACGGTAAAGTACATTGTTGGTCAGGAAACTTTGGTTTGACTTCTTGAGTTAGCGGTGATCTCAGGTTTCGTGAGAGTGAGGTGAGCAGGAGGTACCTTTCCCTTCTTCATCGAGGTTGTGAGAAGGAGAAGAGAGAGGGCGAGGATGAATGTGGCCCCAGCCATCTTGCCGACCTGAAGGGCATGGCGTCTGTCAACAGAGGCGTTAGGGAGTCCTGACGCGGCGGCGGTAGGCCATGGCGACGAGCTAAAATAGCTGGCCATGGCGACTGGGCGAAACGGGTTGGACGAGGCGAAGATGAGAGACGAGCGGATACGTTTGTCAGTCTGTGCTTGTTCCAGACAAGCTCTCCTGGACATACGGCACATACGAAATCTCTACGGGGCCAGGTTCATATTTGTAGACCTTCCCCAGTTTTCGTGGGTCTCTTCGGTCCCACTCCAACAATGTGAACGCCAGGGGCTTCCAAAACTGGAGACCGGGGCCCTCTTCGGCGGTTCTCACACGAACCCCCTTTGATGATTGGTAACGTGGAAACCTGGGTGGAGTTATCGCCGTCGACAGCCACTCGGGCACACAAGGTGCATGCATTAGAACTAGACCTATCTTCACGGAGAATAGCCTAGGCCACCCCATGCGCCCTCGCCTACGGGCAGCCGCACCATCGCCAAGAGGTATGCTCAGTCAGGCATCAATCATCGTAGATATTTATGGGTTCCGAGTGAGACCTTCCGCCCACCGAGAGTTGATATACGCGCAGTTTGATCTAGAAAATGCTTTGCTTCTTCTAAGGGCCTCCTCGTGCCGCACATGACTTCATCTGGCCTTCCGAGGTGATACGATTTACTAATCGGGGAGCTGATGCACGTGGCGACGAGAACTCTGCATGTTCGGGACGGGGTTAAGCCAATGAATGGGTGGTGGCGACCGCCGAACCGACATGCACGTTCCTGTGGGACGGGATCTGGGTGCCCTTGGGGTTGCAGCAGCCGACCACCAGCCTCAAGTATCCCGCAATGGGCATCGCAGCTTGCAACCGAAGGCGTGGTCTGGGAACGGCGTCTTTCCTAGTGCCGGTTTTGACTAAGGTCGGTTAGATACGTACATGGGTTTTCGGTAGTTCGTCCCCGAAGGATCTTGGATGTAACCAACTGTTGGAAAAAGCAACAAGGAGGCGTCGTGAGCTGATGGAACCCGCACACGTGGCGACGAGAGCCGTCAAGCTTACGATGGATGAGTGATTCAGAAACCGAGGCAAGGTCCTTGCGGTATCGGTGCCGAGTATGGCTGTGCTTCGCTGTCGGAGAAGAACTCGCGGAAGCACAGAGGAATTCCGCTATCCGGTACCTAGACATTCGGTAAGCACTCACGTTGTCATACAAAGACTGCCGGACCTACCTTAGGGCCGAATTATTGCTTGGGGCGCCCACATCCGCGGTCCCCGTCATGCAGCTAGTAAGCAGCCAAGTCCAGTTGTCACGGTCCGTTGTTTTTAGCGGCTCGCACCGATGCGAACGCCGCGATAGGCAACCAGAACTGCGCAGGACTTTTAGAGCGCCAACACGGCAAATATAAGGTACATAGCGGTCGCTAAACGTGTCGCTTGAGATCCAGAGCGGCGAAATTTCCGCCCTCGATAAGTTTGGCGTTGCGTCGATAGCTGAACTCACGCATGGCGATTGGGTCGCCGAGATAGCAAGGCGTCATGCCGCTGTCAAAATAAGGACAAATGTGGCTGCTGCATCCCCGCGTTGTTGCTGGTGGTGTGGTGTTGGTCGGTGTGAGACAATTGGCACAAGCGTCGCGCCGATGGACAGGCTGGGCAATGATAAGCCGCCAGCCGGCTGCATTTACGAGCATGCCAACTTGCTTTTGATGAGTGGCTGCGAGCAGTGATGCACCCTTTCTGGTGTTTCCTTGGCGAGACAAACATTGCTGGTTGCCTGCCTTTTCGACGTGGCACGGGTCAGTGGCAGCCAAAAATAATCGAAGGATGGGCTGTCCCGTTTGCGCGAAGGTAACTTAGTAGAAGTGAAGGCATAACATGTAGGAACAAAAAGCAATAATGCTCTGGCATTCGAAAAGGAACCTGGAATTTGGGGGCGGTGATGAAGTACCTCCTGAAAATAGGGGTTTGTTGATTGGTGTGAACCCAACCCCTGAGTTGTCCGCAAATGGCCTCCAGGATTCGGATGGAAAGCGGGAGGACCCTCAATGGTACCGCAGGAGCGACGCTGGCGACCTGGTCAAAGTCCGCAGAGCCAGGGATACCTTATGGTCACGTGACAATACCGCTCTGTGGGCACGGGCCAGCCGTTGAAACGCCAATCGGTCGTGTTGAGAACACGTGCTCCATCCCCGCTCAACCCCATCCCAGACGATGGCTCACCCCGATGCACATTACGATGGTAAACATTCGGTCCCAACTCCCTTCCCCCGACGAGGATTGTGCTATCATCAGATGCATTGAATTCCGGCATCCGGCGTATCCAGATTCCACTCCGGCGCTGCTTCGTCTGAGCGCAGTTGATGACGGTGGCATCGATTTTGACACTGCATTTTTAGCCTGCTGCGTCATCACAGGCAATACGTGGTCTCGTGGATGGCTGGCGCAACGAGGACAAGAGGGGCGGCTCCAACGTCTTGTCAGGCCGCGAGACGGCATCCTTCGAGACTCGGTGTACCATTTCTGTGTCAGCGAAGATGTAAATGGTTCGAAGACCAGGGCCACCCTCGAATGTCTCATGATTGCTCACGCATTGAGATCCAGAGAAATACCCTGTTATTCCATCTTTCGATCACTGGCGATATCCCCACAATGACTTTCCTACGCCTTGGTCCGACTTGGTGATTGCGCCTTCAACTCAAAACGCGTTCTTGAAGCACAAGGTGGCGGCCGCAGCTCGCGATGGATCCTGTCGAGTAACTGGGTATCAAGATTCGTGCGACGTTGCGCATCTCGTGCCGCAGGCCGCAGGACGATGGTTCACGTCAAATAGCATGGACAGGTATGGCACCCGCCCCTACCTGCTTCCCTGATGAGGAGAAGCTCTTTGTGGAATTGGGAATTGACGCAATTACTGCAAAGATACCGCCGGCTGGGCTTCGACCACCTGGCAATAGATGATGAGAACAACGCCCTTGTGCTCCGCAAGGATTTCCATCATCTCTTCGATGAGAGGCGCCTTGTCTTCGTCCCCAAACGGTCATCTGACGACCAAAGCCTCCAGCTTGTCATTCATGTCCTGCTCCCCCATGGCTCAGTCCAAATCTTGCCTCTCTACCATAACCGGCTACCAAGGCCAATCACGGGGGTTTCAGCGCAGTTCCTTTTTGCCCGATTTGCTTGGGCAATCTTCACGGACGAATACATGCCATTCTTCCGTGACGAGCAGAAGTACGCGGTACTCCTGTTCGACCCTTCGACGGGCCGCATGACAAGTGAGGAGCTGCAAGGGAGACATGTTCCGGGCCGCGCCAACATCTTTGCCGCATTGTCTAAATCACGAAGTGTCAGCCCAAAGAAACGCCGGCAGGCTGAGGATGCCAACGAAGACAATGCGTCGGTGGATAACCTCTGCAGGGCATGGGGTGAAGGGGAGCACAGCGGTCCTGACGCGACGCGAGCACCTAGAGAAAAATCCAGAGGCCGGCCCAGGAAGGGGAGGCGGGGATCCTTAAGGCTACCGGAATCTTTACCAGGCCTTGCGAGCGGCTCAACGTCGGCTGCGTCCTCCATGGGCTCTTCCATGCCCGACGCCCCGGAAGCACTTCGGTCCACAGACGCGGCAGACCAACCCGAAAAGCATGACAGAGATCGGCCCTCGCCAGACCCTCTCTCTATTAGGGGTCACCGCTCATAAACTAAATTGATGATGCAGTTACCATTATAAGGAAAGGTCCTCACTACATGTGCACCCCCATGCAAAACCTGGCACCGGGAGAAAAAGCTACCATTAGCCCCACTGTATATAATTAAAATTTTAATACATAACTAAACGCTAAAACTTTATAAGAGTAATATAAGGCCCTTAATTTACAATAAAATTTTTGTAAATAACAAAGTCGCGCATTAGGCTCGGACTGCAAGGACGTGGGCGGCAGCTTGGCGTGCAAGCTATGCGATGCAGCCTCAGTTGGAAGTCATCCGCCAACGAATGACTAGAATAGTTGCAGCCTTCCTGGCACTGACTAAGTAGCTGACACATGGTCTTGTCTCAATTCTTGCACTTTGGGGGTGTGTGCGACTGTGATGTGGCTGCGACTTGCAGACGTAGCTCAACTACGACAGTCGAATCAGACAACACCAGCATGCAAGCCACAAGAACGGCAAGAGGACAGTCCTCTCGGGCAGTGAGTTTAGATTATCACAAAGCACCACGTTGAGCGACTATCCAGCCCCGATTAACGTGATAGGCGCGGTAGGGTGTATGCGGTTAATTCGCTTCGGCGTTGCACCGCCAGGGCAAATCTGCCAAGGTATTCGTCAAGAACCAGGCGAAATACCGGACGCCGTCATTGCCCCGCGTTGAATCTCCACCGATTCCATTTACGAGTCGTCGAAGCGTAAGTTAGCTGTGAAGCGACAATGCCAATGATGAAAGAGTCCAGTTTTTCGGTTCCTAAAGCTGGTGTCAGGCTGTCATTGGAGCGCTAGTCCCCGGGAGATGGGCATATTAAGGCACGCCGGTTCGGACGTCGTGTCCCCCCGGCATGTAAATGAGCCAAGAAAAAACGGCCCCGGGAATCGGGATGCACTCGGTACAACCGCAGAGATGTCGATGAAAGACGAATGGTCATAAAAACCAACCTGCTTCCGATTTTGAACCATGAGGCGCTGTTGATTGTAGTACCATCCCGAGAGCCCAAATAGATAGCGCAAGATGCAACTCAAACCCGTGGTCTTGGGCGTGGTCACCCTTGTTGGGCTCACCAACGCCCAAAACGACACCAGCAAGCCTGACCCCTTTGGGACTTTCGGCGAAAACGTCATTTGGTGGCCGGATGCCAACAGCACCATACTCTACCCTCGCATCACCGAGCTCTCAGACGGGACCATTCTCGCCACTGCGGGTTTGAACAGCAGCCCCGCCGTGTTCCCCATCTTCAGCTCTAGCGATGGCGGCGCATCATGGAAATGGATCTCCAACATGACGGACCAGGTCAACGGCCTGGGCATGAGCGCGCATCCCGCAATCGCCGAGCTGCCGTGGGCCGTCGGCGAGTTTCCAGCGGGCACCGTCTTGGCCAGCGGCAACAGCTGGGGCCGAAACAGTACGAACATTGATTTGTACGCGAGTACTGACAAGGGTCACACGTGGAAGTTTGTGAGCAACGTGGCGCGAGGAAGCGGGCCCAGCACACAGAACGGAAATCCGTGCATCTGGGAGCCATGGATCCTGTAAGCATCCCATGCGAGCTCGAACGGCAAGCACTGACACACATCAGCCCATTCAACGGAACCATCGGCGTCTTCTACTCCGACCAGCGCGACCCAAAGCACGGCCAAAAGCTCGCGCACCAAAAGTCAACAGACCTCAAGACCTGGGGCCCCGTCGTCAACGATGTCGCCTACAAGACTTACACAGATCGCCCCGGCATGACGGTAATCACCTACATCCCACCCATGCGCAAGTGGATTCTGGTCTACGAATACCCCGGCACACAAGAAGTCAACGCAACCGGAGGAGAGCAATGGAGTGGCAACGAGTTCCCGGTCTACTACCGCCTGGCCGACTCACCATTCGAGTTTGACAACGATCGCGGGTACCCAATCGTCACCCGCGGTGTCCAGCCGGGGTCAAGCCCCTACGTCGCCTGGAGTCCGAGCGGCGGAGTGAACGGCACCATCATCGTCAGCGACAATGACCACTCGGACGTGTTCACCAACAGCTTTGGCGGCATGCCCGACCGATGGGAAGCCCATCAAACGCCGCAGATGAACGCGTATAGCCGCGCGCTGCTCGTCCCCAAGGCGCAGCCCGATCATCTCATCATTCTCGGTGCGGCGAGGTATTCAAGGACGGTGCATCGACCCATCTCGTTGAGTAGGGTCAGCGTCACGGAATTGTTGAAGAAGCCAGCGGGTGACGCAAAGGCGATTTTTTGAAGGTGATGGATGCATGATGGTGAAACAAACGGCGAGATTGGGGTAGAAAAGATTCGGAAGGTGGGAGGCACCAAGACAAAAACAGTGCAGATGTTGGCACCTGTCAAGCGGGAGAGGATTAGGCGTCAAGATTAAGGTTTCCGCACACAGCTCGTGTTTGGACGACGTCAACCAATCAAGGAGCTTTGATACCCTTGTGATACCCCTGTGGTGCCCCTGTGGCTGACCGTTTGCGATCCCATCGTTGCGCCGAAGGATCAATACGTGCCTGGCGCACGGTCGGCGTCACATTCCCTTCGCAGACCCGACCGGCAAGGAGCGGCCGCACAAGGAGAGGAAATTGCGATGTCCGAATCCCGTCCTAGTGCCCGGCGCCGCGAATCGCCCGGAGTTCAAGATTGTGGGAGTGAACAACGCTCCTTCCCTCTCATTTTGGCGTCCATCACCTCAACCGAACTGCAAACTTTTCTTCAGCAACACCGTAGCATGGCAAGCCGTGTTTAACATTCATTCTCTTGGACACTCCTTTGATCATTTTGCTTCTTCAGTCCGGATCTGGCTTCCACTCTTTTTTTGTGTCTTCGGTCATTCCTTCCATCTCAGCCTTCCATCCCACTTTCCACATCGCGAACCTCGGAACGACACGTCCAGCTCCAGCCGAGACATCAAGGGTGCCACTGAAACCAGAAAACACTCGGTTATAAACAAAACAGAGGACAAAAAACGACACGATGGACTCCGAAAAAGAAGTCTATCTCCCTCCACCACAACCGTCGTCACAACCACCTCCCACACAACAACAACCACCGCAAAAACAACCCCTCACAACCCTCCCCTCCATCTCCGAAAAAGAAGTCTACCTCGCTCCACCCCTCCCGCCGCCCCAAACACCGCCGTCCCCGCAACCGCCACGAACCGAAACCTCCCAATCAACCCACTCCTCGCCGTGGTCGCCCACCCCTCCGACGCCCACACCCTCACGTGCTCAGCCTGTACGATTCCATCTCACCATTGCTACGCTCGCCCTTCTTTCGTTTCAGACGACGCTCTCGCTGACGATTGTCCCGACTGCGCTACCGAGCATCGCCGCCACCCTCGAGGCGAGGCATAATTACGTATGGGTTGCAGTGGGGTATCTCCTCGCCGCGAACCTGTCGCTACCCATTGGTGTTCAACTGGCGGCTGTACTTGGGAAAAGGGATGTTCTACTGGGCGGTGTGGCGTTGTTTATGCTGGGGAGTGGGATTGCCGGTGGTGCCAGGGGCGTGGGTATGATGGTTGGTGGACGGGTAGTGCAAGGGATCGGAGCGGGTGTGATGGGTGGCGTTGCGGATCTTGTCACGTTTGACGTTGTTCCGACGAGGGAAAGGATGAGCTACCTGGGAGTTGTATACGCGGGCTCGGGTCTGGCGGTTGTGTTGGGGCCTGTTGTTGGCGGTGCGCTTGCCCAGGGGAACTGGAGGTGGGTGTTTTGGCTCAATTTACCGATTTCCGCGGTTGTGGTTGCCGGGGTTTTGGGTGGGTTGGGGTTGAAGGGCCGTGAGACGGAGTGGAACGAGGTTGATTGGATTGGCCTGTTGATCTGGGTGGTGTTTTTCTGGGGCAGCGTCATTGGGTTGGTCTATGGCTTGGTAACCGGCGGCACGGGGTTTGCTTGGGGCGACCCGAGGATTGTTGTTTCGATTGGGGTGGGCGTTTTGGGTTTGGCTGGTCTTTGTCTTTATCGGTGGTGGGTTGGGGATTTTGGGCTACCGGGAAAGATGGCTGGGGACCGGACGAGTGCGGCGGTTTTTGGGTTGACGTTTTTGTCCTCGGTCTTGATGTCGATGGTCGGCTTTTTCTTGGTGGTTTACTTTCAGGGCGTAAGGGGGACGTCGGCGTTGCAGGCTGGAGTCAGCTTGCTGCCCATGGCGATTGGGGCCGTTTTGTTTGCGGGTTTGTCGAGGGCGCTGTTGTCCAAGTTTGGGGCGTATCGACCACTTCACGCTGCCTCATTTGCACTCATGGCGGTTGGGTTCGGTTTGTTTACGCTTCTCGATGCGAACTCTTCGGCCGCTGCCTGGGTGCTCTTCCAGCTCATCGCTGCTGCTGGCGCAGGGATGATCATCTCGGTGACGCTGCCAGCTGCTGTGGTGGCCCTTTCGGAGTTGGAGTTCAGCGCCGTGTCCACTGCTCATAGCTTCGCCAGGACTTTTGGATGTGTCTGGGGCGTTGTGGTACCGTCGGCCATTTTCAACAGCATCAGTAGCCGAAACTTGGATATGGTCATCTTGGACCCAGATATGGGAGCGAATCTAAGGAGCGGGGCTGCCTATGGGTTTGCTGGCCTCATTCATGGCCTTAAGGACACCCTTGTTCTGGAAAACAGGCTTGAAATCGCCCAAGTATACACCGATAGCCTGAAGACGATCTGGTGGGTGGGGTTGGGCCTCAGCGGCCTTGGGTTCGTTTTGGTTGGGCTGGAAAGGGGTCTGGAACCCAGGGAGTCCGTGGAAATGGAATACGGCTTGGACCAGAAGGTGTGATCGATAGCGTTGGGCCTCGATCTCATGATGGAAATTTGTGAGCTCTAGTTTTCGCACACCCGAGTTTTCGTTTCTGACACGCCGCTTCCACACATAACCCCAGCCCGCCAATATCTCTGTGTGCCTTTGGAATGCCGCTTCCACCAAACCTTGAAATGTGCCCAGTGTGATTCACGAGAGGCTCTGACTGAATTAATGCCATTCAAGTCATTACCATGGGGGCAAATGCGTTTGCACGCAGAGCCTGAGAGCAACAGAGAGATTGGCAATCGTCTAAACTCTCAGAGGATACGGAGGATCAAGACTCAGACTTTATGGCGGGGTCATGCTTGTGACTCCGTGGGTACTGATAAATAGCATACTAAAGACCGCCCATCAGCTGTGTCCAGTACCTGCAGAACGCTTATCTGGAACATGAGTGGCACTGGCGTGACCCATAAGACACAAAGTCGTGCGAGAAGAGCAGGATGGCGCGCCTACTTGACCTACCAAATGAACTCATGCTCGTGGTAATGGAGGAACTAATGAGAAGGTTCAAAAACGCTCGTGACCCAGCGTCAAGACCTGCTCCAGGAAGATCGAAGAGGAGGGCCTGGAAAGATGTCGTCTCTTTCATTCATCTTTCACGGCGTTCGTACTTCATGTTTAACCACATCTTGTACGATGCCGATGCTTCAAACAGCCTTCCAATTGCTTTGGTATGGGGAGCGGTGGCTGGCGACACAATGATGATGGAACGAGCGGTGGCTGCCGGGGTTAATCTCCAGGGATGTGTGAATCTTGGGGCTTTGCACGCATATTTACGAAAGCACCACAAGAGCAGGGTGGATATCAACGCTCTTCGCGACATTGGCCTCCTAGCAGATCGTGGGATTGCATTCTCAGACGTCGAGGTGTCGCCGGTGACATTTACGAACATTTACGTCCCGCCTCTTCACGTCGCCGTCGCAAATGATCAATACGAAGCAGTAAACTGGATGATTGAGAGAGGAGCCGAGATCAACTCGACAATTGAATACCAAAGAGACCACGGCCGTTATGATTTCACTCGTTGGTGTCCGATCGGTGTTGCGGTCTGGTATGGTCGTCTCGACGTCGTCAAAGTGCTTCTCAAACACGGAGCCGCCCTGAGTGGGCTATATTTTGGCCGGCGGAGCGGACAGATCAACGCAGTGCACATAGCTGCGGCAAGGGGTCATACACACCTCCTTGACGTCCTTGTGAAGCTGTCTTTTGACCTGACAAAAACTGTTTGCGGAAGAACGCCACCGCACTACGCACTCGGGACGCCGGGGAATGAGACAATGATCGCCGAGTTGATCGACCGGGGAGCCAAAAGTCAAATCGGCCCTCGGGACGTCGCGCCGGTGAGAGCAGATCTCCAGGCTCTGTGGCGATCACCTGCGACAAGAAGAGTTCAATGCCCCCTTTTTGACGCCATTTCAAGCGGTTGCTACGGCAACGCTCGCTTTCTCCTGAAGCATGGGACCGGTCGAACGCTTTCCAAAGAAACTGCTCGCGGGATCGTAGCCCACGCGTTTGACGCCAAGGCAAACCATATTGCGATGGAGAACGGAGCGCTCCGGACGAAGACCATGAGGAAAGTCCAGACGAAAAGGTACGGGGATTGTGCCGGCGAGAGGTGGTCTCGCGAAGACAGAGAAGGGATCATCGAGTACATGTTTTCCAGCAACCATCTCGACGTCACCGACGAAATATCAGACGGCCGCAACGTCTTGTTTATGGCCTTGGGAGCCAAGGCGTTTCGGTCCGCCAAACTGGTCCGCTTTTTGCTCAAACGACCTGATTCGGATGCAGTAATAAACCTTAGCCGCAACGGCAATTCTCCGCTACACATTGTGGTCAAAGAATTCACAAAGGACCTTGGCTCGTTGCCAAGAGGTGGAGTGGGAAAGTTCAACCCCGGTTCACATGCTGCGGCTGTTGATGCTCTCGTCAGGCCGCCTCGCGACGATTTGTCGAGGAACTGGTCACATCGCATGTGCCTTGCCCTTGACAGGAACGGAAAAACGGCGTTTGACTTGGTGCACAACTTCTGCGACAGGCAGCTGAAGAGGAGGGACCACGCAAAACTCACAATGAGCATTTCTTTCATCGACGAAATGATTTCGCTCTGCCCCTTGCCTGAGGAGAAAAGAACCTTCGAAAAGGAACGGGTGTTGGAGTTGGGAAGACGGGTCGATGCCATACCCAACTCAACGGGTTGCACTATCGTCTGAGTTGTGGGCCTCCTCAGATGCTAAGATTGTAGAGATCGATGGGATGTGTTGGAGGCGCAATGAGAATAGCATCGCACGGTGACAATCTGATATCGGGCGTGGCAGTTCCGTTCCCATCGCCAATACGGCCCCGAGACGTCACACCGACATTGCAAAGGTCCAGGGAATCCTGTGTCCTAATCAGCCGGAATAGGGGTTGTCACCCTGTCAGTCCCGGAATACCACGTCTCGGGCGGAACAAGACTTCTTGGCGTCCCTTTTCCGGGTCGTCATATAGTCTGCTGTTTATATTCGTATCCGTTACGAGGTAATAAGCGAGCCGACAGAACGTCGCGAGCGTCATAAAGTCCGTTCACCTTTCCATGAAGCCTGTTCAGCGTTGCCTAGAAACAACAAGCACGAAAGCAATCGAGACAGACATCCTTCATCAAACTCGCCTACCTCTCTACCTTACTTCGAGAGGCCCCTAATTAGATACCGTACGAAAGCAATCGACAAAATGCAGCTCCTCCTCCCAACCCTTCTCCTCCTCATAACCACCGTCTCCTCCGCCCCTCAATCCCGCTCCTCCCCTCCCATCTGCGGCGGTCTCTCCCGCGAACCGCGCCGCTGCCCAGAAGGTCAGGTCTGCGCACCAACCCAGCCCCCAAGAAGCTTCGACATGCCGGGTACCTGCGTCTCACAGGTCTGCGGCGGAAAGCCAAATAACGGCGTTTGTCCACTCGGCCAAGTCTGCGTCTACAACGCCACCACGCCGCGCACCGATCAACCCGGTCGATGCATGGCTGCTAAACTCACCTGCGGAGGGGCGGAGAAATGTAAATCAAACTGGGAGTGTTTGAGGGACCCCAAGATTGATTTTGAGTATTGGGGCGAGTTTAATGCGACAGGGATATGTGTTCCACCTGGGTCTTTGGTTGATAGGCTGGATTGAGGGGGTGGAAGTGCTGTGTCGAGGAAAGGGTGAGTCTGGAAGTCCGGTGACTTGCGATGTGAAATGGACAACATTTGGGTGCGGATATCTGAATACAGTTTTTGAAATTCTCCATGGGGCTTGCAGCTCTGCTGTGACTCTTGCGGTGCGTCTTGTGGCGTTTGCGAGTCATCGTCGTCATTTTCGTGCATGTGATTTGCTGAGAGCCGAGCCGATGCCGACGCAGGTTTTGTCACTCGACTGCGCTAGAACGAAATAGGGGCTAAGATTCGCTCGTATTAGTTGTTTGCCTGATTTGTGACTGAGATATACGGAGCGTAGAGAAAGACAGGCGGATGCAAAGGTCTTGTGTCGTCATACGAGCTGCCATTCCCGATGGTGAGCTACCCTAACGCTACTCCTCAGCCGCAGTTACGGGCATCCTAATGGGTCAGATTCACTGGTGGCCCTGGGCTAGCGCAGCAAGGTTTGAGCGTGGCGCCAGGCGCTGCACCTTGAGGTTTGTAGCTTTCAAAGCGTTTTGGGCATAGACACAATCTCGACATATTCTTCCCTTCTTCTCGGTCTTGCTCTCCTGATCACTCAGCATAAAAGCCGTGCCCCCGCGGACACTTGAAAAGTACGACGGGCCAACCGACACCATTCACCCTGAACACATGAGACCGCAATCCCAAGACAGATCTTGGTTCCCACAGTTCGAATCACAGTCCACTCCGCTAGCAATGGAGACCACCACAAAGCCCGAATACTTCCCTCGGAGCGCAGAGTCCCTCTTCGACGTGGCAAGCGACGTCATACGCATCCTCCGCGAGGCCGGCGAAACCCTCGCCGTAGCCGAATCCCTCACGGCCGGCGGCGTCATGGCCGCCCTCACGTCCGTCCCCGGAGCCAGCAGCGTTTTTCGCGGCGGCATCGTTGCCTATGCGACACCTCTCAAGCGCACGCTTCTCAACGTCAACGACGAACTGATTGCGGCCGAGGGTGTCATCCACGCCGATGTGGCCGCCCAAATGGCGTCCGGTGTTATAGGGGTGACAGGTTGCGACGACGTCGCTACGACATGGGGCATCGGAACAACAGGCGTTGCCGGACCGGCGAGCCAGGATGGGAAGCCGGTTGGCATGGTGTATATCGGCATTGCGCACGTGTCGGGGAGAAAGGGATTCGGGCCGTTTCACTTTCCAGGGGACAGGGAGCGGGTGCGGGAGGCGACTGTGTTGGAGGCGCTTTCGAGGTTGAGGATAGTGTTATTGGAGAGGGGGAAGGCTGGGGAGGAGCGGTCTGGAATTCACGGGTGGATAGAGGGCTAAACTCTCACCTCACGTACGAGCAGATGGTGTGCGATGAAGCACCAAGCGATTAGACCAGCTATGCTTCTACCCAGCCAGCACCATCGTTTCGATCAAACTTTCCCATTTCGGTCGTTAAAAGGCAACGAGTGAAAGCGGGTAGCGTGGATGGTGTTGTCATTGTCCCTCCATGAGCTCTGATCGGCAAGAGGAACACTAGGTTGTAAAGCACTACCCTCTTGTAGCATACCTCAGGTACTACTGACCTCATCTCCTTTTTCCTACAGGCCGGCGGCACGTTTGATAGCTTCAAACATGACTTCGAACCTTTCAGGAGAAAGATTGCACATCTCCCAATGAGAGCCGTAAAACGGGAAAACTATCTCGTGGGGACTCATCATCCGCGCAGATGTTCTTCGGACGACCTGAATGATGTTTAGAGATACTAAGCGCCAGAGACAATTGAAAAACCTTTAGCATGAAATCTGGACATACCAAATCCTTGCGCCCCGCTGGAGGAGTACTCTCCAAGACGGTAGCTATTCTAAAATTCTGCGCGATGTGAAAGAAGTCAACGAACAATGACACGATTGTTGACGAGTCGCGTCGCATTTGGGCGATGATTTTGGAAAAAGAGCTAGATCTCGCCCGGAATGATGGTCCCAAGGCGGCGGCAGCCCTTGGGATCATCGAGTCGGAAATGTCATCACCCCACCCAGTATGCGGCGTACCGGCAAACACCACGCCCAAAGTAGAATCTCTGATCCAAAAGTGATGATGTTGTACATTGGCAAAACAAAGAGCCTAGACGCCGTCGAGTGTCAGTTTGGGTAAGATTCGATTGGAGAGTGAGACTCGTAGGACAGACCTGTTTGATAATGAGCCCTCCTAGGTTGTGTCCGAGGAAGACTAGCGGCAGTTCGACCCGATCCTCGCGGTCGTCCCTAAGGGCGGCCAGAAGAAGCTCAGCAAAATGTCGAGGGCCCATCCGGAGGGGTCGGCACATCCTTTATAAGCCTGATCAGAAGCATCGTACGCAAAGCTTGTTACCCGTACGCGTGGCAGCCTATCCATCAGCAGATCCCTCAACCACAAAACTTTGGATCCTGTGGGGGATGTGTGGGTCCAACTCTCATGGCCATCGCCACCAACCCCGTGGACCGCAACCATGCTGCCAGTGCAGTGTTAGCCATCCGAAGTCTCAGCCTGCGAGACCACGTTGTGTTCCCCGGAGTGCACATACTGGAGCTTGGGTTTCCCATATATGATTTCCCAGTTACGTGTTGGTGGTGGGACAGCCATCAGTTCATTCAAGCTCGGTTGGCGTTCGCCCATCGGTTCTCGTTTGTTTCGAGTAAGCCAGCGCATCCTCGGTGCCTTTGCACCCGACGAGTTTCCGGGCACGTCGCCAACTCCTGCCCCACCCCGCTGCTCAAGAACAAGCCTTTTCACGATATGCCCTTGTCTTCCGTCGTTTTGCATTGCTGTGGCAACCAGTCTTTGGGTAATAGTGGCATTGCCGGCTCCTCTGTTCAGCAGGAGTTGGGTGACGTCTCCTCCATGCCACTTGTTCCCGACGGCAGCCATCATGACGTTCTCTGTTATTTCAACCTCATCTCCACCCCGGCCTAGCAGAAGATCCAGGATCTCAGCACCCCGGAGCTCATTTTCGGCAGCCGCAACAAGAATGGCCTCTGTCGTGTCAATCTTGTCTGTGTGGTGCAACAAGAGGTTCATGACCTCTGCGTCGTAGTCACGGGCCGTTTTGATAGCCAGTGCTTGCAGCGAGAAGCCGTCATGTTCATGCTCCAGTATATCCGTCACCATTGCAAGCTTTCCGGGAGTCAAGTGGTTTTGGCCCTTGTATGTTGAAGCCAAGCACCTCCTGCTTCGGACCGTGTCAGGGTGGGACGGTCCTTGCGTTTGACAAAGAATCTTGCTTTCTCGCAAGAAGAACCCCCTTGCCTCAACCCATCGTTCCGTCGCCAAATAAAGCATGCCAAGTTCGTGGACGACCGGCAATGCTCGAAGATTTTCGTTGCTGCCTGTTGACGCGCGGCATGGTTCGTAAAGATCCTCGAGGATCTTGATAGCCGCTTGGTGTTCTTCAACCGCCTTTAGAACCATGGCCATGTCCAATCCACTGGGTGCAATCTTCAACTCCCAGTTCTCTTTGCCTTCCCAATCCCAGACAAGGGAAAGATTGTGTGGAAACTCGCGGGTCTCTTGATGAGGCTCCCAGCAAGGCGCCCTGGTTGCGATGACGAGACAATGGTTCCCGGAGCGACGAACAATGCAAGGGCTTGGCGATCCTGCCATGATGCAGGCCAGATCGCCAGGTCGAACTTGTTTGGCTGAGGGTGGGAGCGTCCAGTTGGTCGTAATTCTAGTGCGGCCCGAAGTAGCTTCGCTGTGCCTAACGGCTACCAGCTGCTGCCCACTACCACGATCAAAGTCCACCGAGGTCACCTTTCCCAGGACCGAGGCCTTGCCGTGGATCTCAGAAGTTTGGAATTTTGGCCAAGTTTCGACCGACACGGAACTCCCGAAGAGGAATCGGATTAGATTCTTGAAAAGCGCCTCCCAATCCATGTCATAGTCCAGAGAAAGCTCAGGTGGTACATCGTCGGTCATGCCAAACAAGGCAAACAGCTTATCGTGGGGGATAGAGGCTTGACGCGAGTGGTACATGTCGACTAACTCGCCGATTGGACGCAATTCCTGGGGGGCCATACCAGATACGCTCCTGGATCGAAAGATGGCCTTGCCCATCAAAAATGTTACAGGGCGAAGTTTGCTCTGGAGATCTAGCGGGATTGCGTAGGTCGCGTTGAACGACGCCGAGTTGAGAGCGAGACTGAAGGCATGCCCATCGACCGAGCATGATCCACAGAGGACATCAATGTCTCGAGCGGCGGCAACCTCTTGGAGCACCTTTGAGTCCACGTTAGCTACGTCATTGAAACTGAAAGCCAGTCAGTCCTGGCTTCACTCACCCAGATGCGATCGAACCAAGGCCTCTGTAGAAGCTTGACAATGGACTCTGGCAAAGCCAGATTGTCAAGTGGCGCTGCCATATATGCTGGATCCGCCATCCTGGAGATGGTTTCCAACGCTTCCTCACCGCCGTCCTTCCCTGTTCCAAGCCAGACAACAACACGGGCGGCGCTGCTGTAGATGTTGGCCATCAAACGGATCTGCTCCTGCTTCTCTGCATTGTCGACCTGGTTGATGCAGATTGCATCCACCCACAGAACTCTTGGAAGGAGCCGATCCCGGAGAGCCAGCAGAGCTTCAAACAGGTTCTCGGTGACAGAGAGTCCAAGACCGTCCAACGAAATGTCCTCACAACGGGTTGCATCGCCCCACGAATACGAGAGCGCTTCGTACAGGTGCATGGGTTGAGCCGGCAGTTGATATTCGGCAAGCTGGCAGGCTATAGGGGCATTCTTGTCGAGATGCGGGAGGAGATGCAACAACCGGATGTTTCCGGGGTTGTGCAGCGGAACGTAGCGGAACTTGTCGTCTTCATTGTCCAGAGCAAGACCAGGTGCACGCTGCATGTTGAATGTTGGATTTTTTTGCGCTCGGGAGACTTGATTGCTGAGCAACCCGGAGTTGGGAATTGGGATCCTGTGGCAGTATCCGGCTTTTGGGCGCTGCCAATGTCTCGGAGCGTAACGGCCAATCGCGTTCACCAAAGTGACCGATTGGCGCCCAAGGCTCTGCCAATGACGTGGCGGACGTATGTTTTGCTAGAAGCGGGCAGGAGGTCTCTACTGGTTTCTACCTACTTCGCACTATAGCGCGGCGCTTCAACATCTGCCTCCGAATCCGCGTCGATGGCCACTACTTTGTGGCCCAGTACTTATCACTCTGGTCAGCTAAACTTTGGTCCAAGAACCGCTCTATGTAGGTTAGCATTCTATCCTCTATCCTTAGGCTAAACAGAGGTGGTTCAAACATGTATAGTGCTATCCAACGAGGTGGTAGCTCAGCCCGGGTCAGAAAAAGCTGAAGCCGGTCCACACGGACCACATCACCAGGAGGTCCAGCCTCAACTACACCGTGATGCCAGCCCGACCAAGATGACCAGGTGGTCGCTGCTTGCCGTGAAGCTCGAAGAGGAATGGCAGAAAAGTATTGTATCCTACACATATCTGATAGGTCCCAATATGAGATGCGAGTTACTTGGCATAGCACCCGCGCCAGTACGCATTGTGTTTTGTATCGTTGTTCTCCGACTCCCAGCTGGGCCGTGTGTCAGATGGAAAGGTCAGAGCCACGAGCTATGTACAGGTACTTGGAGGACGGGGTACCTAGGGCTGGAGGCCATGGGGTTCCAGGGAGTGTTCAGGTGCCGTGTGTGCATATAGCTGGCCTAGCCACCACCTCTGACAGAGAGTTATTCAGTTGAATTAAGCCGGTTAACTACCTATCTTTGACATCGTGATCGCGGGAGCGGTTAGGTGGGCGATGGTGGAAGAGGGGTAGATGACGGATTCAGAGTGTAATTCATAGCACATAGTTTCCGTACCTACACGATTCCGTATCCTAGCACCCACCAATGCTACCCCTGTCCCTGCGCACCGCTGCTGCCAGCTCATGCAGCGGTGTCTCCCGGTGTCGGCGCGGATCTCATAGGCCTCATGGCGCAACCACCGCGGCCTCACCACTTAGTGGGCGACCACACCTTTAGGGGCAAAGTGAGCTCCAACGGTAGGTCTGTTGCACAGGGAAGCCATGTAGTCAAGCCGAGCCGACAACAGCTGTATCACGAAACTCACCGAACTTAGAAGCTAATACCGGCCAATCCCGAGTCGCCGCAAAGAGCGGTGCTGTTACGTACTGCAGAGATTACACAGCCCATGGCTCGCATCGCCTCCGCGAACGGCTTAAGCGGAATACGGCAATAAGAAATAATAATTGGGTCACACGGGGAATATCGCGAGGGATGGTCGAAACGATCGAGGAACGCTTGGGGGATAAGGGCCGTGTAGAAATAAAGGCAGCTCGGCGCAGTGCGTGCGTTCGTCGCAGGGAGAGCCAGAAGATGAACCTTTAAGCTCCAGTTAGCCAAATAGATGGTAAATAGTAACTATTAGAGGAACTGATGATACCTTGTACTCCGAGGTCGTACTTGTGTCTTGTCCGTGCCGCTGTCCTTGGGCTAGGGCGATCAAAACGGCAGCGATATATGGATCTTCCACCTCGTTTGTTGGTTGGAGCCGGCGTGTGCGGACTTGTTGAAGTCGGGCGACCGGCGGATTGGGTACGGTTCGGGTGCGAGGCATCTTGATTGTCATGTTACGGCGTGAGGCCGTGGCCCCGAGGTCGAGATAGGCAAGAGTAGGAGCGTCTGGACTGGCTGATGAGCATGAAAAGACGCCGTCGGTTTGCAAAGTAGCGACGACGCATTGAGCGAAGCGGATGGAGAGATCAGAGCTGGGGGGACAAATTCATCAGCGGCGTCCATCGCAAAACGCCAAGGACCTACTTGGAGGAGTGAATGCCGTGGGCTTGGAGGAGACGTCGAACCGATGAAGTCTTCAATTCTGAGGAATATGCGTGAAGTAAATCATCTACCGCGCAGGTAATAGACTCAGTTGACAGCGCGCCGTCCGGTGCGCGGCTTCCGGCGTTCGTCTTAGATTTGCGTCTGACTGTTTTGCGAAGGAATTGGCACCCTAGAAGCAGCAGGTGCTGTGACGTCCACTGTAACGGGCAGACAAACAAACGATCTCGGTTGTTTTCGCGCAAAATACCGTTGATCGATGACGGCTCGGGTGTTCGAGTGCCAGCGGGAGACGCTGATCGTGATGGCGAGCAGGAACTCGGTGTCGTCGAGAGGTGACAACGCCGCGTGGGAAGAGCGTTCGCAGTCGTTTGGTCTAACCCGGAACCTGGTGTTCGAAAAGCCGGGACGCCGTCAGGAAGCGTTATGACGGAAGAAGAATTGTTCGCTGGCAACCGACGCGAAGCGGACACGGCCATCTTGGCGGGCGAATGTGAACATGTGGTTTTGGATGCGCGTGAGAAGCGCACGCATTTGCGCTCACCTCCGAGCCCCACCATCCGCCGCCGACCAAGCCACAGCCCTAGCCATGACTTCAGCCACACCCTTGTTCCCCTCCGCAATATGGTTCCCCGATGCTGCCCAACCAGTCAACGTAAAATATCAGATCTGACCTAGCATCCCCTTTTTAGATTTTGTTTCCCATATCGCACTTTCTAACATCCTTTGCTGAACATGGAATACAAGGTATACTCGGCACAAGCTCCCGACGACCTCAGGATCTGGACCAGAGAGCATGGAGACATCCAAGTCGTTTTACAGCTGAACCAAAGAGAGCTGATGAGCTCCGCTAGCAAATGGACCTCTCGCCATCTGGTTGCCTATCGGCTTCTTACCCGGCCTGAGGCGTCCTTTCTGCCGACTTTCGAAACCAACCATGACGAGCAGTGTCCGGTATGCACAAGCGAACACTCTCCCCAGGAGCTCGATCATAGCAGTGTCGGGATTTTCATCGGGAAGGCCCCGCAGAATCTCTACACGAAGGCCGAGGGCGAGCTTATGCGATTGCCTGGTGGATTCTTCTGGGCCGCGCTTGCACGGGCGGCTCGCCCCGAACTTGCGGACCAAGCGAAAGCGCACCCTCAGCGCGAGAGAAAGCAGGTGTACCGGGAGGGCTATATCAGTTCTGCAAGTGCAATTCCTGGGTCTTCTTCGCCGATCCAACACTCTTCATCTGAGTTCGATGCCGACATGGACGATCTTGACGAAGATGTGCACGAAGAGCGACGGACTAAGCCTGAAGAAGTGACGGTTCACCTTGTCACTTCTTTTCTGCAATATGCACTGAGTCTTTGCCTCTTACCGCACGCTTCAGTCACAAGTTGGACGGAGGTACGACCACGGGTAGAGCGTAATAAGACTACGGTTTATATCTCCAAAAGTATTCCTATTACTGCTGAAGATGATGGAGGGGTCTGCCTGATGCGCCAGACCGAACTCGGGTGGAAAGTGAACAACCCATATTTAGCCTTACTTGAAGCAAAGAGGGCGTTCAGGTACATACGTTTCGAGGAGACAACGGGAAGTTACACCCCTTGTGTCTCAAATGAGCACCTAGCTCAATACCTCGGCGAGGCGGTGATTACGTGGAAGGAAAATCAAGAATACCTAGGAAACGAGTAAGGATATTTCACGGATCCCCAAGTCGGCCGCTAATAGTGATTCTCTAGTGTCTTCCTCATCGCAGCAACCAACATTTACGTACGGTTTATCCACTTCGTGTTCGGTCGTGACTATATGGAGTATCTCGATGCTGTGGACGAGAGGACTCAAATAGGCCTTGCCAACAACGATGACAAGGATGCATTCGTCTACATGAACAGCACGGGGTGGCTCGACCTTCAGACGCAGGAGGGGAGGCGAGTTGCACTCTGCCATGTTCTAGCGCTGTTGAGATGGCATGACACCGAAGATGTCCGCCGCCAAACTGCGGTTTATAAATCTGGAGACGATAGCGATTATGATGGTGATTCTATGGAGATTGGGGAATAGGTACCAAACCAAGCGCAAGATATCCTTTCATGCGGAATGAGAGGGCAATTTGAGAGAAAGTGGACTGGCGGGAGAACGAAATTACACTGTCAAAAATGTCGGAATTCCACCACGGGTTTCTGTGGTTGTGGTGGAGATGGCGTCTGTCTAGACTTTTTGCCTTTCTTCTCCACGACCTGCGTGCGTCCTTCGGAGGAAGCCCCTAGGCAACATCAAACCTGGCCCGAACGGCTCCGAATTCAGGCCTGGCGCCTCTGCTGGAACCGTCGTAGCGAGCGCGTCGCCGACGACGACAGCTGCGGACCCATGCGGAAAGACGCCCTCGCTCGCCCCGATACCAGCTTCGGACGGTGCCATATATGCCCCAGTCGCGACCGACGTGCACAGGCAACGCCACTGCCGCTGGTGCGGCCTGCTTGACGGGGAGCTGCCGCGTCGTCGAGACCTCCCGCCTAGTCCGGTACGGCAGCCAGCCGCCGATAGCCCATACCGACGCTGCCGACCCGGCAGCCCACGCCCGGACGACGTCGCCCGCTAGCTCAACCTCGAAGGCGCCCTCGCCGACGCCATCACCATCGCCCCCATGAGCCGCCCACTGCCCTCGGCCATACCGCCCCAACAAGCCTTCGGGTCCGAAGCCACGACAATACGGGTGAACCCATCAATCACTGCTTCACCCCCTTTCATCCGGGAACGAATTGGAAGATATCTGGAGCGCAACACAGTCAAGCCTGATGAAGCTCTGCAACTTGCCATTGCGATGGTCAGCCAAACTTTGGTCCAAGAACCGCTCCATGTACGTTAGCATTCTATCCTCTATCCTTAGGCTAAACAGAGATGGTTCAAACATGTATAGTGCTATCCAACCATCCACCTAGCTTGAGTGATACGACATGACTCAGTTCGGTCGACCCGTCTGCGCGTACAGCTTTCCCCTCCATGTCGTCGAGGATCTTGTCAATATACTCCCCTGCTGCCGAAAGGTGAAGGATGTGAGCAATAGCGCGGTGAAGCGCTAAGAGCCGTGGCAAGGGTGGATCGATGCTCCGGCTTTCAGTGAGGAAGAGTGTACGCGTAACAGGGAGTAGACCTCGTATGATACCTGAAGGGAGAAAGGAGCGGATTCCGTAAGTGTGCGGTTGGCCAGGGACAGGCTCGAAAAACACCTCAAAGTCACCAAAAAAACGGTGGAGGTTGTGGGTCAGCGTCATGGCGTTCCGTGGTCGATCAATGTTGTTACCATCAATCAGATCGACTATACCATGGTCAAACATATTGAGGATCGCAAGCGCGGCTTCTTTCGAACGAGACTAGCGACTGATCAGCTCATAACACTTAATGTAGTGAAACGGCAAAACAAACCAATTGGGAATCTGCATCTCTTGATGTCAAAGAATGGGGGAGAATGTGTGCCACTTCGAGGCTCTCGAACTGAGTTTCACCCAAAAGCAAATTCCCATCGTCGTCCTTCGCATCATCGCCATATTTCCTCATGCGTTTTGTTGCGTCGTCTTGGTCGAACCGACGACTTATGACACAACGATGCCGGTCGCGGATGAGGCACTCGCCGCGGAGCTCTGACACCCGCTCTGGCGTGCTGACGAAGTCTTGAAATTCTCTTGCTTGCGCTCGCTGAATGGCGGAATGGTATACTGGGGAAGGCTGCGGTGTCTTCTTTGTGGAGGCTTTTACTACGAGGCATTAGTCTGAGGCCGCAGGTGAAGGGAGTCAGGTCTTACGAGGGAGGAAAAAATTGTCAAACAGATGATCTGCAAAGCGAACAAAGGCGGGTTCCAGCTCGGTATTGTCGAAGTCGACTTCATCTTCGCCGGCTATTGGGAGTGCTACAGACTGGAAGAAAGCTCGCAGGAAAATATCCCGTGATTTCTCTGAGCTTGAATATTCGTACGTGTAGCGGACAAGTAAGGGGCGGTTATAAGGGCGTCTGGACCCGTCGCTCCCTGATTCTACAGCGTCGAAGTGGCTTATGATGTGGTAAAACTTGCGCCTTGCTTGGTCGCGTTGACCTGCTTCTAATAGCGCCTCTGATGAGGGATATATAATTCCCTCGAGGGACGATTGGTGACGATGATGAGGAAAAGCGGTAGGGCTGGCCATTCTGTCGGCATTGTGGCTGATTGTGAGAAAAAAAAAGAAATTGAGTTGACAGTCTTGTGATTGAGGTGGCACAGGCCACTTTTCATGGCATCTGCGGGGGCGGTATGTGGGGCCCCAGCGGATTATGCGGATTACATCAGCCGAAACGGCCGCACGACAAGTCGGTGTATTTTTGTGCAAACGGCTGCACCTCCATGCTGCCCTGCCAAGTTGTGCCCGAAATTTGGCACGATGGTTGGAGCGCATCCCCCTTTCCCTTCCCTTCTCAACTACTGAGGTGACCAATACCATTGTCTCTCAGATCGTGACGGCGTCGGGCGCAGCGCGAGCGCGAGCCTCGTAACGCCGAGTCATTCTAGCATACCGCGACTCGACGAACCCACCGCGACTTGGCGAACACGAGGGTTGTTGAACGCTGTCGAGATGCGAGCGAAGCGTAAGCCAGTAACTAATTGGAAAGGGTTTGCGCGCAACATCCCCTCGTTCGCCCAACACCATTCCAAAGGCATCAATCGTGACGGCCGCCTCCCCTCCTTGCGAAAGGCGAGGCGACGAGGTTTGTCATGATGTTTGAACCTCATCCCTTCTCTTCCCCTCTTCTCAACCACGTGGACTTGCAATCAACACTTCGTAGTGCGAGCATTTACCTTGAGAGGCGCGAAGACTGCGGGCCATCCGTTTGACGAACAGACACTCTGACCAACTCGACGAATCCACTACGTTTGACGAATCGTTACGTGACAAGAACGGCTGGCTCAATCAAGGAAATAAGCAGTGGCCTTGGTGCCTCATCCGACACCATCGTCGGGTGCAAGCACGGATGTCGGACCTGCCGACGTTGTCGCGGGGCTACCAGCTGCCGGGCGCCAATTGGCCCGACGCGAGAGTCTCAGCTGCTGGTACCTGAGGGCTAGTGCCGAGGACGAGTGAGTTCTGGGAACTGGAACTGCATGAGAGTTGACTGACACTGGGTTTAGCCCGCTAGATATTGTGAAACAAGCCTATGACCGGGCGTTTCAGTTCCACCGCGAGGCTTTCGACGCCGACGGCACAGCTTCCTGGGTGTACAAAACGCCGTCCATTCAACATGTCATCGGTATCCTCGCCGAGGCACAGGAAAGATATGACACCAACACTTCCAAGAGATGGAGGCCCGCGGCTGTCGTGATGTCATGGTGGAACCTCATGTCCTCCAAGGTCATGCAATACGAAAGAGTCATCGACACGGTCATATCATCGAACCTTGAGTACGCTGCACTAGTCTGGGGCGCCATGAAGTTCCTATTCACAGTGACAATGCACCGCGAGGAGTTGTCAAGCAAGATTGCACAGGCCTTTGCTGAGATAGGCGCCGTTCTCCAGAAAGCCAACTTTGTTGCGCAAAAGTTGTATCCCACCGAGGGCATTCAGGCCACCCTAGCCAACGTATATGCACAAATCATCGAATCTTGTATCCGAGCCACCAAGTGGTACGATCGAGTGCACCGCAATCCCCTCAAACGCGTCCTCAGTGCTGTCACTAAGACATGGCCGCTCAAGTTCCAATATCCAACACAACATCGACATCCACTTCTGACGCCTCCGTGAGCTATCTATTGTGGCTCACCAGGCCGAAACGAGGGCAATGCACGTGAAACTCCGAGATCAAAGCTTTTCTGGATGAGTCTACTTCTCTGTAACAAGCCCTCGGGTCTGAAGCCACGACAATACGGGTGAGCCCATCAATCACTGCTTCACTCCCTTTCATCCGGGAACAAACTGGAGGATATCTGGAGCGCAACACAGTCAAGCCTCATGAAGCTCTGCAACTTGCCAATTGCGATGCGCGACAGGCGTCGAGCACGCGGGGTGGTAATACCGCAGGCTGCCTGGGGCATGTTCCAACTGCGAGAGTGGATTTCGAGACCAGAGCCGGCGTTCTTGCAACTTCAAGGGTCTCCCTTACGGTATGAACAGTCCCGAGATTTTCCCTCGACATCATACGGCTACTTCAACCGGCCGGGGTCCCAGTTATACAGTGCTTTGGTTTCATAGGGACCACCAAGACCTCGATTGTTGACGTGCTACGATCACTCATTCAAAAAATCACCGATAAACATGTCCCCGATTCACAAATTCCCCTTTAAACGACTCGTACTTCCAGGCCTGCAATGCGGATAAGGAGTGGCTCAGCCTTTTCGTGTCAGTGCCTGGTCTTGTACCAGGCGTCATCGTTGTCATTGACACATACCAGGGCGCCTTAAAGATAGTTGGCACGATATGTCAGTTCGGGAAAGAGATGAAGAGGCAAGACTGTGCAACCATTGTCAAAATCCTGGTGCTCACCTACGGCGCAACTCCCAGCGTAGTCACCGAGATCCCTACCCTCAAGGCAGACCTTGAAACTGGAAAAGCGAGTCACACGAAAGGAGTTTGCGCAAGGGCCAAGACCGACACGCATCGTCTCACGTTTCCAAGGGAGAGGGAACAGGAAAGTACGGTCACCCACGGGCTATGGGCCATGGGCCCTGAGATATTGAAGCCCTTTGCACATCAGTTTGCAAACACCGCCAAGACGCCGGACTGACGCCGAGGTCTAGGCGGGACCATAAGACAGTGAGAGGAGCAATCGCGTGCTTGAACAACCAATCTATCAAGGAACCCCTTTCCAATAACCACAGTCCATGACAGACAACCTAGGTAGGTAGGCAAGCCCGTCCAGCCCTAGCAGTAACGACCTCCCTTGCCGCAAGCAACGCAGCAGCCTACTCTCATCAGCAATGCCCGCCGCGCAATAATGTTGAGACCTGGAACATACCAAGCAGGCAGCCAACAAAGTTGATACCGTCACCCAGGGAGCACATATCCTCGACGCAGCTGTCACCACCGTTGGGGCAGCAGGGATCAAGACGGTTGCATTGGCGCGCCTCGACACCGGTCTCAGCCGAGGTGTTGCGAGCGGCCTCGGCGAGGGTGATGATGCGGTTGTACTCGGCGAGAGCGCCGGGGGCGGTGGGGAATTCTGGCTTGTTAGCTTGCGGTGGGGGTGAAAGAGGAAGGGACGTACCATTGGCAAGGGTAGCCGAGGCGAGGGTGATGAGGGTGAGGAGCTGGAACTGCATGTTGATGGCGTTTGTGAGTAGGTGTCTACTTGTTGTCTGTGCTGTTTGGGGTGCTGGATGCTGGTCTGTCTGTCGAGTACATCAGAAAGGGCAAGCTGAGAGTTTATATACACGATCTTACTGTGTGAGGTCTCCAACTCTGGAAGGCTCAAGATGGCAAGAAATACGAGATAGGAAGGTGAGTTCTGGTTGAAACATTGAAGCGGCGTCAATCTACTCGGTCAGGCGCCCCGGCATTGTCTTTCGGGGGTCTACCCGGTAGAGAATACAGACCCGCCGAGATGTGAGGCACACCGGTCTGGCGGCCTGGTATGATCCCGCCCATAATCTAATCGAGTAGCAATTCCACTTTTAGAAACAACTTTCGTGCCATCAACCCTTCCTCTCGGCCTGAAGATAGTGGGTTCGTATGCGTCACGAAACCCACAGTCACCCGGGATAGGAAGCCAAGGTGCGAAGACTGCAGGGTGAGGCGAGTTTGGGAGAGCCCTTTCATTGATGGATAACCACCCGCCACAGCTAAGATGCCGGCCAGCAGCGGCGCAGTGCTCATGAGATGCATCGCCTTGGTTCGATTCTCCACGGCCGTCTGCTCTCAAGTCCCGAAACTTACTCAGCTTAAATCCCGGCCAAAGTATTCAGCTTGAGCTTTTCCGTCCTGGTTTGAGGGGGTCCAACCGGGTGAGTGGCGGACGGAGTCCAATCAAAACAAAAACCTGAATGGAACGGTGTGAGTATATAGCCAAGCAGGCAACAAAACATGGCATGGTCTACAGCCCGCTCGCTTAGTGCCATTTTGTTTCGCGCGCCGCACAATGCAACCGCGGTACGGGCAACTCTATCTCCACTGCAAGCGGCTGAGCTTACGACCAGCCCCTTTGGGGTCTTGATCACCATGCCCAACCCCGGTTGCAACATTCCATGCAGCATCGCAACATCTGGTCAATCTATATGCCTTCAGCTACCTGGGGTTGAGTGATGTCTAAATATGGCTCGTCGGTGAGGAAAAGAGGTTGCATGATGCTATAGTCAAAGATTTTGAGTTCTCTTACCAATTCTGTTCTTCGGTCTTACAGTCAGTCATTAATGCAAAGATAGACGAAAGCTCGAGGAGCAAACCGTGGAGTGAAATTCGCAGAGAGAAAGTGGCTAGGCAAACTCCCGTAACCAAGCAAGAGAAGAGGAGTAATCTGAATACAAGAGGCCAGTCCATTTCTTTTTCCGTTTTTCTTGTCTTTCATTTTTCAACGTCTCCGTCAGTGAACAGCAAAAAGATTTCTCCTACATAGACCGACGTCTTTAGAACGGTGGACTCGAATTTGACTCCCTCACGAGCAGTACCGTCCACTGAAGCCGCAAGCAGTGCAGCAACCTGTCCATAAACCATCAGCAAAACCGTCTGTGATTAACGTAGCAGGGGACCTCATACCAAGGAGACAAGCCGGATAGTTGTCCGACAACTGGCACATGTCCTTGACGCAGCTGGTGGCGCCGTCGGGGCAGCAGGGGTCAAGTGCGCTGCACTGGCGGGGTGTAACGGCGCCCACTTCAGTCGGGGCGTTGCGGACTGCCTCGACGAGATCGATGATGCGATTGTACTCGGCAATGGCACCAGGGGCCGTGGTGACTTTTCTTGTCAGTATATTCTGTTTTGTGGGAATGAAGGGGTGAGTTACTGGTGTTGGCGAGGGCGCCGGAGGCGATGGTGAGGAGGGTCGTGAGGCTGAACTGCATTTTGACGATGTTTGGTTTGATTATTGATGCGTTGGGTTCTGTGTGCGGTTGTGATGTTGGATTGTTGTTGTTGATGTTGGCGTGTGTCTGTTGAGGACTTGAAAGATGGACGACAGCGAGGTTTATACACACCAGACTGCTCTGGGAGGTCGCCGACTTGGAAACTATCATGGACTTTGTCGACAGGCAGCGGGTGAGCATCGGCAAACAAACTCGAAGACCGACGGTATTTTCTGCATGGTTAGAGGCCGTCGTCTCTTCTGTTTATCTTCCGGCAGCAGAGGCGAGGGCATGACGGGTTACCGTTCCCGCTGTTGATGCCCAACCGCGGAACGGGGACCAAAGTTCTCACTGGGACACAAATGAATCCTGTGGAGTATCAATCCTCCCGGTCCCTGAGATCTTAATGAAAAACCTGGGATGGATTTGTGAAAACAGGATGCAATTGCTTGGTTTGGCTGATCATCTAGGAGGTGGAATCAAAATCCGGGAAGGACCAGCAATGATGATACCCTACGGCAGTGGAAGTTCCGGGACCAAGTTGTGTCTGTAGACCTCTTGTTCGAATGCCGTAAAAAGTGGAGGGATTGAGATAAACGCCGACGGACGGGCTTCTTGAAGATCTTGCTTAATGCGCATCATTGGCGAATCTGGGCCTCACGGAAGGAGTCGTAAATCTCCGCCGGGAACCGGCAGCCGGCATTATTAGAAGAGCGAACAACCACGGGCCGTCCCCCGCGATTTGACTGGAACAACTCAAGAATACAGGGAACCTGGCATCACCACCGCCGCTCGCCTGGTGCCGCGTGTTCACCGAGCCCAAAATCTGATTACAACATCCCGTGCGGCACTGCAACATTTAAGTCAATACAGATGCAACGCGGCCTTCTTCAGTTGTCCGATCCCTGTGACCTATAGAAACTGGAAACTGATGATGGATCGGGGAACAGGCTTCATGAGAATTTGAGGTCAAGGCATTCCCGGGAAAATACCGCCGGGCGAGGGGGGAAGACGGGGTTCTGGATTATTTGCGACAATTATGCCCCGGGTGTCAACTTCACTGCAGCACAAACACCTCGCTCTCCCTGGTTCCATTCCCGACAACCTCGCCCGTCATGACGCCCTCGACGAAACATTCACCAACCAACATAAACCTGTCTGGCTCATCCGCAGATTGCTTTTCCAATAGTCTGAGCAAATACGGCACATTCCCGCCATGAAGAACAGTAACCACATCTCCCTGCTTCGCAGTCCATGGACACAACCCAGTGCGTCCCTCAGACGTCACAAAGAAACACTTCTCGATACAGCCAGGTAGATCACTCGCCTGGTAGCGCGCATACTTGATTGAGTCACCTTGTTCCTCGACCTGCAGGACATATTGTTCCTGCTCAGGCGTCGACAAATACGCGTAATGTGCATACACGTGGTGATCAAAAATCCCCTGTAGCTCATACGGGTCGTCCTCGCCCTCGCTATGGTTGCTACCGTGGAGTAGCCACTCTCCAGTGCGGGCTGAGGGATCGAACATGCGGTTGAAGACAAGGTTTAGCAGGCTGCTGTTATCGATGTTGCCGGTGTAGGGGCAGACGAGGTCCTTTGGCGGATGGTCCAAGGCCACGATAGTGCCGAGACGCCAGCCGCGTAGTGGGAGTTCTAGATTCTCGTCGGAACCGAGGAGAGTTCCGTCTGGCTGTGTGTTTCCAGCAGTCTTAAACTGCAAGGGAAACCGTTCTTCCAATGTCATGCTGGACCACTGGGCATACCCTTCTGTTCCGATCGCCCAGGTCGGGGAGGTGACGGGTGGTGGATCGACCTCGCAGAGTGTACGCCGCCAAGCTCGCGATGGCTGGCGGTGGATCAAGGAAAGGACGCCGAGCGAGCTGTATTCCGTAATCCACCAGCGGGTGAAATCAGCCATGACCCGCGCCAACGGCTTGTTGTAGTCGGGCCTGAGCGAGAGCGGTATATCCCTCATGTTCCCCGTCTCGCGGCCAAAGGGGAGCAGTGCAAATAGTTTATCTCTGGGGTCAGTGGCCTTCATATCCAGTGCCGCCATGACAACTTGCAGAATAGTCAACGGAGGCGTTTCGTCAGCGCCACTCTCGCCAGGGCTCCTTTCTCGTTTGTGACTGTGCACCAAAGTCTTCCATACCGAGGGCATCGAGTTCCGCGTACGGAGGTTGGCGGCTCTGGTAGCGAACTCGGGCGAGCTCGTGACATCGTTGACCAACAGGACCTCATTCCAGTCAATGGCCTCGTGGGCCGAGTGCAGCGTCGTTTTCGGCGCCAAGACGGCCTCCTGAACGACCCAAACGCGTTGGAACCAGGGGTGATGGAAAAATGTCTGCAGAAAGTAGGCCAGCTGGAGATTTCCTTCGCCGCCAGCGGCGTCGGTCGAGGCTGGGTCAAAGTAACCCTTTTCGATGTGCTTGTAGAATACGCCAAAGACGTAGCCAAATGTCGGGTCTTGTTTCGTCTCTTCGGCGATAACATCTAGCTCGGCAGCCGTAAGACCGTGTTTTGTTCCAGGACACGTGCATTGGTCGCCACCAGGGCAGATACGGTGCTTGCAGTTGTACGAATCGTGGATCAGACGGAGGGCCTCATCGAGACCAAGGGTTTCTTCGTCAAGCCACACGTGCACCTCCTCGGCGCGCGAGTAGATCTGGCCCATCAAGGACACCTGGTTAGCTCGCTCTTCAAGGTCTGCTTGGTTGATGCAAACGGCGTCGATCCAGATTCGTAGTGGTGCCGAAGGCTTACGAAGCCGGCGGATAGCCCTCTTGACCGTGGGCGAAATAGCAAGTGTCGAAATCTGGTCGCTCATCCTGAGAGTAATCTCAGCCCTGTTCGCAGACTCGCCCCAGCAGTACGAGAGGGCGTGAAACGGGGCTATGGTGCCAGATGCACCCCCAAGACTGACATGTTCGAATCGTGCTTCGATCTCTGCGTCGGGTTTACCAGCTTCTACAACTAAAACACGAATCTGATCCTCGGCATAGTCGAGAGTGGAATAGGCATGGTCGGTATGCGGAATGAGTGGCGGTGAGGGCGTCTCGAGCTCTAAGGCATCCTTCTCGCGGTACTGAATCTCAATCGAGGCACTCTGGATGATGTTTGTCCAGCACCTGTAGACCGCCCTGGGAACAACCTGAATGGTATCGCCCGGCCGAAGTACGTGGAACCACGCCTTCACACGTGGCCCGGCACTCTCAGCATCCCATCGCGTCTTGTGCTCGAAGAACTCGGGATTACCGGCGCGGTTGTGCTGGATCCGGATGGTTCCGACGTCAGTTCGTCCTCTGGGTCGCTGCAGGGCGACTTCGAACCAGGTGTAAGAAATCGTATCGCCAGCCCATCCTGTCTTGTCATCAGTTGACTCGGACCGATTGAGAACGTTTCGGCGTCTTGCCTTGGTCACGAGAGAGAGTCGTAAAGACTATGGAGGTGACTTCGGCGCATTCGCGAGGGATAACAAGCTCGACGTACGGCCGCCGGGGGCAGTGCTCGTAAACCTGCGTGAGGCCTTGACGATTCACTTTGTGTTGCTTCATAGCGGTCATTGTCAATAGAAACGGTTCGAGACTTTGCGAGGTGCGGGGTTTGGGGATCCTGTCGCGAGTCCAAAATAGGTCGTTGGGCTGTTATCGTGGTCCGGCATCGGCTAACTTTCGGGCCACGACAGGGAGGATGCATCCCTTGGCAGCTCCTTCACCGAGTAATCTCGCCTGATGCTAGCCCGAAAGGTACCTAGGTACAGCACCTAATCACCGAGGTGTCTTGAATATCCACAAGTGTAAATAAGAGACTTTATTGGAGCAACGAATAGCTCACCCCGCGGTATCCTAGGTAGGTAGAAAGGGAAGGAAATCCCAATCCTCAACATTTTGAAATTCCGGCCATGTCCCTCCAAAACGCACTATCTCTGCAAAGTCACCTGCGCGCTAGCTGCTTCGTTATGAACCATGCGTCTCATGGCCTTCCAAACCCGATCGAAACGGTGGTCACCCTCGCCAAACTTGCACATGGACGAATGGTCGCCTGCCATCATCATCTGGTTCTCGTGAGGCAGGCCCAGCACCGCAGACATCTTGCTCACCACCTATGCATCAATCAGCACTCGCCATCGCCATGGTGGAGAGCACGTGAGGGATAGACATACTAGGTTGCTAGTCGTAGGATGGGCATTTTCCTCATAGAAGCTCGTGATGGCGTACTTGGGTGCCAACGGGCCGAAATCCTCTGATATCTTCAACAAATCGGGCGAATTGGTCTCCAACGTCTTGATCAGCTTTGCACCCGGCTTACTCACGGCCGTCTGTGCGATGCCTGAGATGGAAGTGGCCCACTTGGCCAGGTCGGAGCCCCTGTGCGGCGTCCCAAAGAACATGAGGCCTTTGGTTGAGTGTGCGATGTCGGAGAAATTACGGTCGGAGTTTGCCAGCTTCAACGCCTGTTCCGAGATATACACCATGAGTAAAACTCGTTCAAACGGAAGTATTGGCTGAGGGGTTTTAATTAGTGTCTCACCTGCTTCACAACAATTCCTCCCAGGCTGTGCGCGACAAAGATGATGGGCCGACCCGCGCACTCTTTGTACTAACACTTGACTTTAATTGGGTCGACTTCAAACCGGGACTTGAGAATTACCCACTTCCTCATCCTCGGGGTCCCGAACGTCTCGGAGAGCAGCCAAAAGCGCGTTGGCATTCCCGCGGATGCCGTGCGCCGATGTGTTGTCAATGAGGGAGGCGTTGTAACTAAAGCTCATGATGCGAGCATTCGGAAACTTCTTGGGGAGAAGGTCTCGCAGCCAAATGGTCGAGGCCCCCGTCGGCGCGGTGTGTGTCCAGGACCTCAGATGGTGGCCACCGAGGCCGTGAATGGCGACGACACTGCGGCAGAGTTGTGAGTGATGGTCTAGATTCAAGGGTAGGCACCGACGTACTCGATGGGATTATCGGTACCAGGGGGTGGCTCATGCAAAATGGGCAAGGGGCTCTCTGTGTGGTCGGTTGGCGACGCCGCGGCCGTCGGCACGAAAATCTTCAAGATCCCGCCAAGCATTGTGAAACTGGATGGCTCTTATGTGAAGACGGATGTATGTTTGTTGCTGCTGATGGTTCCAAAGAGTGACGAGAGACACGGGACCAAGGCGCGGGTGCATCTCGTCGGTCTTATCCACTTGTTTCCTGCTCCGCTCGGGGGGGAGCCGATGTAAATCCAACCCAATGAGGTTGTGACTTGAAGCCATTGGTCAGGCCAGACATCCCCCCAGTGTGACTTATGGTCTCGTGAGGCCTCGCTGAAGCCCAACTGTCCTCGGCAAACGCTGCCTGCATGACCACGTCAGCTCCCCCCGGTGCCCGAGTTGCCAACCTGACGACTCGAGTTGTTCAGGCAGTCTCAGGTCGCAACTCAACCCCGCCGCGTGATGCATAGCTGATAAGGTTGACCCAGAGCTGTCTGTAACAATGATTGGCGGGACATCATGAGGCCGGATCAGTCTGCAATCGGGCACAAACAGCTGGAGACCGTCCGTAACTCCTGAGATAAAGCTACCCTGCCGTCTCTCAACTTCTGCTTCTGCGCGAAGCCGTCTGTTTCTTCCGCACATCCAGGGCAAGCGCAGCCCTGTAACCAACTCCGCCATCAACTTAACCCTTCGTATCTGACCCTTCAACCCTCGCCAACATGTCAAAGCAGATGATCCTTCGTCTCCTCTATGACCCCGAGGACGCAGGCCAAGGGGCTCCGGTCATTGAGTAAGTGAATACGCTTCATTTGGCAACCTCCAACCTAGGACTTACTCATCATCTCCTCTCTCCTCCAGTCTAGTCCTAATCCATGGTCTCGACGGTGATCTGATGAAAACATGGACGCACAACAACACCATGTGGCCCCGCGACCTCTTCCCACTTCACCATCCACAGACAAGGGTCATGACCTTTGGTTACAACGGTAACATGTACCGCAACGACTCCATCGCCGGCGTCCGCGACAACGCCCGTGCCCTGCTCTCGCAGCTGCGCTCCCGCCGCACCAAACCCGGTCAAGGCGCCCAAACCACGCCCATCATCTTCCTCGCCCACTGCCTCGGCGGTCTGATCGTCAAGCAAGCGCTCTGCTTCGCAAACGCAGAGCCCCAATACACAACCATCGCCGAGTCAACCCGTGTTCTCGTAAGCCATCCATCCCTCCCTGAAACGACATCACCTAACTAACGTGACAAAGCTCTTCTTCGGAACCCCCCACTGCGGCGCAGACAAATCCCAATGGAGATCCGTAGCCGAGGGCTTCTCGGCCCTCGAATCCCCCAGGAGTAAGAGGGGATCGTCCATCCTCTCCAAGGCGCTCATCCGCGACTCGGACGACCTGCAGGAGATTTCGGAGGATTTCGCCCAGCTCACATCGCGCTACACCATCGTCACGTACTATGAGATGGAAAAATTCCCCGGCACGGACAACATCATCGTGAGCGCGACGAGCGCACGCATGGGCCTCCGCAACGAGACGGCCGTTCCCGTTAGCGAGCACCACCTCGACATTTGCAAATTCAAGAACGGGTTCGAGGACCCGACGTTCCTGGATGTTGCGCAGCACGTGCAAGCTGTTGTCCCGGCCAAGAGGATGAACGCGCGCCAGGTGTCGTGGGAGATACAGTCCATGGATGGGGATGGGGATGAGGGTGTTGCGGGACTGGGGAGGGTGAAGGGGCGCCAGGTGCCGCCTTTGGCAGTAGAGCCTGGGCCAGCGCCTGCTGGTAGGGCGCCGCGGCGGGACGGAGAGGAGGACAGGCCCGAGTTGGTCACGTCGCCTGTTTCCGGGGTGGCTAGCCCGGTTGAGGAGGTGGTGAGCGAGGGTTCGCGGCCGCAGAAGGGGCAGGATTTTGAGCCCTGGAAGCCCCAGAGGCGGACGAGTAGCAAGGTGGGACAGTGGCTCATGGAGACCTTTGGCGGTGGTAGGAGATGATGAGAGGGGCGAAAGAGGAGCTGGTTTCCTTGTCGTTACAGGTGATTGTAGTGTTTTTAGTGAAGTAGAATTTCATCCATTTCCCGCAAGCCTTCGGACAAGCGATCATCTAGTCTTGACCTCTTGAACTGTGTTTGTTAGAAGTGTGGACGTCAACGCTCGTTGGGAACTTACTCAGATGTTTCCCTGCAGCCTTGACCCTCTTCCACCACCCCGTCTTCTTGACTTTTGTGTCTCCCGAATCTGGTTCTGGGCTGGCCAGCGTACTTGGAGGTAGGGGTGCGGTCGCAGGTGTGGGTACGGGCGTGGGTGAGACCTTGGATGTCGTGCCTTCTTGCGTTGGTTTGTTGCTATCGGGCTGTCTCTCTTTCTTTACACCCACGTGTAGTTTTAGTTCCTGCTGCGTACGCTCCCATCTCCCTCGCTGCCGATAATTGTTCGCTGATGGATGTGAAAAGTGATGGATGTCAGTGTCAGAGTTTGGGTTGGTTGGGTCCTGGGATTTTGGGGGTTCTGTAGCCGGTGGTGACGCGGCTGGCGGCGTTGACTTGGCGCCAATGCTTTGGCCCAGTTCACTGCTTGGCTTGGTGGCCTCCACCAGATGGCTGGATGTGGGGGCTTGGGCTGGAGTCGTACTTCTGTCTATAGGTGACTTCTCATTGGTTCGGTCTTGGCCGTGACTGGGGGATGATCCTGAGGATTGCTCTCTCTGTTGCGTCTTCTCTGCGTCGGCAGAACCGATGATTCTGTGCAGGCTTATTGTAGAGGGTTGACCCGCAATCTGCGGTAATACCTCTACCTTTCCTACATCAACCTTGTTCGAGAACACAAGTTGGGATGCTTGTGCCTTGTTCTCGGCGTTGCCCAACGTCTCGGCGACCGTGTGACTCGCCGTTTCCCCGAGTACGGCGTTTTTCGGCTCCATAGATCCGACTAGGATACTGTTTGTTGTCTCTGGCAGTGTAGCGTTGAACATTTGAGGGCCGAGAACGGCGCTCAAGGGTTGCGGTTGAGCATTGAGCAGATCGTTGATGCCCACAAAGGTCTCCTGAGCCTTAGAAGACTCAACAAGCTCCCCGATTGATCCCGTGATCACTTCAGGTTCCAGCAATGGCTCGAATGGTGACAAGGTCATCTGGACCTCTGAACTGGGTGTTCTGACCTCCGTATCAGACGTCTCGCTTTCGGATGGCGCCGGCGCGATCACTAACCCAGGAGGCACATCTTGCGTCGCCGGTGTCGTTGCATTTTTGGCAGTGTATCTTTCGACAAGTTTGTCTGGATGAAGTCCTCGATACTCATCATCTGCGCCCCTGGTGAAGTACCACCAGATTTCCATCCAGCACTTTGCCTGTTCCGTGGTTCTGTCCTCCAATCGCTTCTTCAGCTCTAACGCCATTGGTGGGCTGCTTTGCCATGAGGGTCCGGCGTCGACCACGTGCTTGTACCAGTTGAGTGCTGCGTACTTGGCAAAGGGATTATGCTTCACTCGCTCACGGACTTTGGTCTCCCAATCAATCTGCTTCCCTGACTCCAGTGGGCCCCCTGAGTTGTCGAAAGCTGGGAGATTGAGGTAGGCGATACAAGCTCTCGCAATGGCTGCGTGGGCATGTTCTTTGTGGAGACCCAGAGTCTCATACAAACCGCTTTCTCCAGACATTAAATATGACTTGAAGGTCCCATGGACAAAGCCGAGCTGATCTTCCTGAAACTTGACCAGCTGGCCACAACAACAGTCAACCTTGATCTTGATGTTGCCTTGCATGAATCGATTGAGTTGCTCCAAAGTGACCGTAGATTCCGGTTGTTCCTCGATGGCCATCCCCAGAGCCTGTGCAAAGTCGAACTCTGCGACCTTGAGTCTGGCCTTCTGGTACAAGGTCCATCGAAGGACTTGCTGGAGAAGACTCCGGTTTTGGGAGATCGAAGACGCTTTTTTGATGCAGTGGCCGTATAGCCCGTCAAGATCTCGTGGCAGTTGCTCCAGTGACTCCAACAAATGCGCCCCGGAAGTGAACCGTTTTCGGATCAGGATGTCGAGGACAAGTGTTGTTAAAAGGTAATTCCCGTTCGAACGTTCTACAATGTCATCCCGCACGGCATTCAACGCATCCGCAGTGCCGACATCGTCTTGGGGCAGGCAGTTCCTTATCTTGCTCAACATTGCCGAAGTAGTGGCTGCAATGTCATTGATAGTCTCCTCAGGAGTCACAGTCAATGTCTCGAATCCGTAGCTCGGGTCAAGTAGCGAACCCCGCTGGGTGATGATCAAGACCCTGAGAAGGATCGGTGTTGGCTTGAGCTTCTCACATTCCTGGAGACAATGCAAAAACTTAGCCTGACACTGACCTCCCATCTCATCGAAGCCATCAACCACAAAAATAACAGAGCACCTAGTGAGTACTTCCGCCATAACCTTCGGCCAAATGGACAGCAGGAACTCCCTGGTCCAGATCTCTTCCTCATTGGGGTCCCGGCTCCGTGAGATCTTGAAGTGCGGGATGATGTGTCGCATAACTGGATCAGCTGAGTGATTCAATGCCTGGCGGAGCGTTGCCCGCAACAAGGCCTCGATATCGTGGCGTCCCGGGACCGACTCGCTGAGGAAGCAAAACGACACCTCTTTCAACTGTTCTGCCTCGAGGGTCTTGATGATGTGTCTGGCCAAGAAGCTCTTCCCTCCAGTTTTTTCCCCTTGAATCAACAGCTTTTGCTTCCCAGGGTCATTCCCGAGCCAGTTCTGGAAGTCCGGTTTCTTTATAATCCACGAGCATGTCCCATCGGTGGGCTCTCTGTCCATAACGAAGTTGTGGAACTCGTGAGGACAGAGCAAAAGTAGGGCCCGGCGCCCCAGGGATCCAACTCTCGCTGTAAAAGACTTGTTAGTGTTTCCGTCTGAATCTTTACTTGGAAGAACCAGGTGACGGACACATTGTGTTTGGTTCCTCCCCGAGGAGCCACTCGACGAGCGCCGGGACCGTGGCATCGAAAAGCTCTTTCTCATCGCTGCGAAACTTGCAAAGTCTGAGATGGTCACCCGTGATCATCTGGTGTTGTTCGCTGTACGCGTCATGGATCAAGCCGTGAGCTTTACTGACAAGCTGACAACACGTGAGCGGAGCCCTTGTATATGGCCAGCCCCGTCGGCTCAGCTTGCATACGTACCACATGTTGCAGCCCCTGGATTGGTTTGTCCTCGAGGAATGTGACGAATGACAGTTTCTTTTGCAGGGGCTTGAAGTCTTCGGAGACTTTGAGAAGCGACGAGACGTTGCTCTCCATCTCCGTGAGCATCTTTCTTGTAGGGAAGGCCCCCGGCCGCGGCGCATTGCATCGCAATACGTGCTTAACAAAGTCCGGCCATGCGGCGCTGTCCATTCCATACTGGGGCGTGGCAAAGAACATCTAGACAACGGGGTGAGTTTCAATGACCATGTTGAGGAGAATCTTACACGTACGATGCCTTGACAGGCCTCCAAGACTGACCGGAAGCCCGTTTTCTCGCGTAGTGCAATGTTCAGAGCCTAGTAGTGTTTAGCACCCCCAAACTGTTTGGCGGGTTCTCGGGCACGTTTACGCTCTTGACGATCATCCCTCCAATGCTGTGGCCGATGAAGATGATTGGTGTGAGCTCAGCCTCTGGGTCCTCTCGATCTTCGCGAAGGCGACAAAGTAGGTCTCTTCCGTGATCTCGCAAGCCCAGAGCACTCGATGTACCACGTATCGTTGTGTTATAGCGAAAAGACATGATACGGACGTTTGGAAAGTGGCGGGGTAAAAGGTCTTTCGGCCAAACAATTGACTCCCAATCCTGAGCAGTCTGCGATTTCTTCTGGGTTTTTGTGTTGACTTTGGCCTCCCATGTTTTCAGGTAATGGCCCCCTAGACCAGGCACAAACACGATGCTGTTGCTCCACTAACGTCAGATGTCTCTGTTCAGTGCGACGGGCATGTATGACGAAGAGTTCGATCTCCAAGAGCCAATGAAACATACTCTGCCCTCCTTCTCCCGGCTTTTGGATCATTTTTCTGGAGAACCACCAGCTGGGAGAACTCTAAATCCGACGGGTGTGCATCTGTGTGCCGAAGATGCATTGCGAATAACCTCAAATGCAACCGTGGTGGTCAAAGCGTACTGGGAGTAAGTGCCTGTGGCATGCGTTCCTCCGTACCAGAGGCGCGTTAGTTGGGTAGATGGTGAATCACATGCTCCGCGGTTCTGCATGGGGCGCGGCGAAGGGCTGTTGGCGCCCGACTTCGACGAACCTGCACCCACGCCTGCAACGTGACACCCTGAAGCCAGGGTCGCATCGAAACCTGATCAGACACAATCCTTGCTACATAGGTACCACCCTTCGTCAATGTCAAGCACCTCTAGAACATACCACTCAACAACATCCAAGTGAGTTTGCGTTCCTCTGGCGACCCTCTGGCGACCCAACCCTCGCGCTGGGTGTCAGCATCGCATTTCCTGACACCGCTAGACGACTAAAAACGACAGGCATGGAGCCCACTTTGCGTTTCTTGCTGGGCGGCCACGAATCGCTGCTGGGAGAAGAGAGCGCCGTTGCTGCGCTAGCAGAGAAAACCATTCGTGAGGGCCTCGACGCCCAACGGAAGCCTGACGACGATGAGTTCGACGAACTCGTCTGGACCGAGACCAAGCTCATGCAAACACTAGTCGATGAGATTGTCGTCCTCCTATCGCTTCTCCTTGGCCTCCTTGGGGACGCAGCCTCTGAGGCATGGGAGCGCCAATACGAGTGCGCTGACCTGCGAGAGGAGGTCAGCAGGATGAGGAGCCAGCTCCGTGACAGCATCCCGTTGGGCGACGGCGCGGCCCAGCTGCATAAGCCCCGTTCGGCATGGGACGTGGATTGTGAAAACGCAGCGCGTGCGCAGGACGGGAAAATAGCGGATCTGCGGAGGAAGGTGCGCGACCTAGAGGCCGAGTTGGCGGCTCTGTTCGCTCGATTGAAGGGAGAGCTAGCCAAGAACTGGCAGCTGACCTATCGGTGCGACGATATGCGGGAGGAGGTCTGGCGGCTCAACATGCAGATGCGGAACAGCGTCTCTGTGGTTGACGTCGACTATCCGCCGTGGAAACCCAAAAGCGCACTTGAGAGGGTCTTGGAGCGAAAGATTGTCGACCTCGAGGACCGCATTCGACATCCAAAGGGGAGAGGTAGATCCAATAGTATGTGAGCTCTTTCCTCACTGGCGGGCGGGCTCCATGCAAGAGACGGGAAGGAGCAAGCGATAGGCAAGAACAGGAAGCTCCGTGGGGTCGGGCATGCGCGCACCAAGGCAGAAGCGTGCCTTCCAGCCAACCGCTTTCTCCGGCGAAACCTGGGCTGGCGAGAACGCAACCCACCACCAATCAATTTTCTTCAAACAAAAGGCAATGAGCTCCACTTCGCGGGGGCCAAACCTTGCATCTTCTCAATGTTTGGAAATTGATTGATTTCGGCGGCGACTGATTCCGCGCTGTTATTAGTGATAGCCTCAACCGTGAACGTCGCTCCAACCATCGGTTAGCAACCCCGCTCTGTCGATTTTAACCGCGGTTATCGAGGTTGTGCACTGGAATTGCCTTGAAATATCCCTGCGTTAGGAGTCTGCTTGAGTTTCAATAGTGCCTGCCTGAGTTGTCACACTGCATGGCTCTGGAGAAGCCGCCTCACGTCGGGCTTTGTTGCAGATTTGCCTTGCTTCATCACCGGCGCGCTATTTTGAGGCTCCCGTCGTCACCCTAGGTGGGGATTTCCGTTTAGGGACCTCCTCCTGGCAGAGACTTGATCCGCGATAACGGCAATGCCGGGCTGGACTCAGGTCTTGTGGTCGTCGGCCATAAAGTACACGAAGGGCGCCAGAGAGCGAACACAGAGCTGCTGACGATAAATTCGCCTGCCGGTCCCAAGCACCACCCGGCACGCAAGCTCATTCAGTTTCACACAACCGAACCCTCTACTCACACCCAAGGTTCTGTCCACTTGGAGGTATGGCAGACCAACCCTCCAACCCCAGTCAGACCCCGCAGGTAAGCTGCCAGGCCAACCCTTCTAGTCCGGTCAGGGTGCGCTCGCACCCTTACCGCCCAGATAATTACTTCAGGTGCTCGGCACCACGCTGACCTAGAATAGACGGGCACTGTTGCAAAACGAGAACAAGGCGCAATTGCCCCTTACAAGAAGCCCGATTCAGGATATGGCCAGCTCCAGGCAGGCCAGGTCGAAAGGGACCCCGTGTACACGAGCTCAATGTACAATGCGTACTCGACAACCCACGACTTGGCCCTAGACCTGCAGGCCGAGTTGCCCCTCTTTGTCCAGAAGGCTCACAACAGAGTCAAGGATTTGGTTAGGATAATACAAGGCCTTCGACGCGAACTGTACGAGGCCCGGCAAGAGGTGATCAGAGTCAACCAACGGCTCCACGACGTCTTGCATCGGCAGCTTGTATTGGATGATCCTACGGGATGGGAAGAGGGCCTGGAGAATGGGATGGGGGGGGGCGAGCAACCCACCTCAAGTGGCTCAGAGTTGCCGGCGCCAGGAGTTGTAGCTCCCCTATCAACGGATGCACCTCAAGAGGAGGGTACCTCAGCCACGGAGACTGAGAAAACTGCGGAAAAGAAAGCGGACGCCTAGATTGGGCTTCAGAGTTGGCACGGCGGGAACTTGATTGCGCTCCCTCCTGGTTGGACCTCGCAGTCGCTCAAAGGTACAAGAAATGGTCGTAGCAAGTCACTAGCGAGTTCTCACGAGAGTTAGTTTGAGCGCATTTTGTCCAAATCACAAGTATTGTACACATCCCGGACTTTCAAGGTGGACATCATCGTGGGAGCCTGTGGCCTGCGGGTTCTCTTCTTTGGTACATTCCCAGCCCCGTATAATTGGGACAACTGACATAAGTTGGCTACTTGAATCTGTAGGGGAACTTAAAGCAATAAGGTCATCGGTTCGCGACGTGGTAGACGTAACTGGACTCTTCCATGGTGTCAATTCTCGTAAACTCCGGAAAAAGAAAGAGACCATCCAGTGGCAACTACCTACCTAGTCAAGGTACCTATGATCGATACTCATCAATGCTTTCTTTGCCCGCATGACTTCCATTTGGCTCTTCCACCTCTCATTGCACTTCGCCAGTACACGCTTCCTGTGCTCTGCCACCCGTTCCCTTTGTTGGAGAACCTGCTCCTCCGTCAACAAAGCCTTAGAACAGATTCCCAATAGGTTTTCCAGCAAGACGTAGCCGGGCTCAACACTGGCCGCTTCGAATTCCCCCAACCGGGCTGTCTTGACAATAATCCTCTCGCAGTACTCATGGACCAAGTCGAACATTGTCTTTCCGCTGGCATTCATCGCGAGGCAGTCCGGTTTCCTCCATGAAAGTCTGTTACCGGGCGGGCTGGTCAGGATCTCGAAGTTTTCTAGGGGGCTTGTGTTGAAGTTCGTCCCGGAGACAAGGTCCCTCAACATGTTGCGAACAACTTGATGCAGCACGGTATCTCCGTTGGACCCCATCCGGCGCTGGTTGATGTCGGCGCCTGGACGGTCGACAAGAAACTGGACAAGCTTCCGAGAGCGGAATTGCTTGGCTTGCGCCGCCATCATGAGAGCGTTCATCCCGTCGGAAATCTCGTCCTTGACGTCCACGTAGTTGCTGATGAAGAGGTACTCGATCAACCGCCGCCTGTCGATGGCTGACCATCTCCTCCCTGGACGGTCGTTGTCCTTCTCTTCAGGTATTCTCTCCCAACCGCGGGGACCAAGCGTGGGATTGAACGTTGACTTTTGGTCAAAAGTGTGAGCGACCATTCTCCTGGCAATGCCTCTAGACAGGCCACGACACATCCCTGATTTCAGGAGCTCGAGGGCGTTGGCGTAGCAGCCGACGGACATGGCTTCGAAAAGCGCGCACTGCGGCGCAAGGGGAGACGGCAGCCTCGCTGTTCGCAAGATGGGCCCGGTTTCATCACCAATGCCGTCGACGCGGCTTTGAGCTCCGCGATGGATCAGTTCCATCATCATCCTGCCGTTCTTGGTTGCCGACACGGCGTAATGAAGGGGTGTCTTCCCGAGACCCGTCAACTCCAGGTCGTCGCAGCCTTTGTGTTGCATCAAAAAGTCAAGCAAGCGCATGTGACCCTTCGCTGCAGCTAAATGGAGGGCGGTGATACAGCCCTCCTCCTCTTCCTCCTCCTCCTCCGACGATGAATCAAGATACAACTTGGTCAAGGACGCGCCTTCGTCGAAAAGCGTTTTCACCATGTCCAAATCCCCCATCCAGACCGCACAGGCCATAGGAAGCCATTTGGTGCGTCGAGCGGCCGCCGTAGGATCATTGGTATTCCCGAGAATGGTGGAATCGATTTCGGCACCGTTTCGGAGCATCCATCGGACGGCCTCGTACTGGCGGTTGGCAACGGCGAAGAACAAGGGCGTAGTCGGGAAGAGAGCAGATCCATATCTGTATCCGGTCTCGTCGTGGAATGCGATCCCCAACGGCTCCAACAGGCCAACGCGGCGGAGGGTATCGGTGCCCAGGTTGCCGTAGCGATATTTGCAGGCGCGCATCCTGACGCGCTCGGGTTGGGCCAGCACCGTGTCGAGACTTGTCCCGGCCTCGATGGCGCACTGCATCATAGGGATGTTGCCGTGTAGGGCTCCCCATACCAGAGCGACGGGGTCGTTGTGCGCGGCGTCAGCTCGGTACAACGCGTGTCGGCAGAGGCGGTATAGACGTCGGTCAAGGTGAATGAAGGAGACCATCTCTTTCCAGGCTTTCTTCCTTTTCTCCTCTGAGCGACCCGATGCGGCCATTGCCTCCAGCTCTTTCATGATCATGAGCAGGAGCTCGTTCGGCAAGTCGTATAGGTTCGCCATGGTGTCGAACCCCGAATCGGGCTTGGTCTGGGGGCCGTCGGTTGGACTTGTGATGAGTTGTTGTTTGGTATTAATTAGGAGCAGGGGTCTCTTAACTTGTGCCGGGGATATTGGAAACCTAGTATTCCTTAGGGCCTGGTCTTTAATGACGCAAGCGGCGTGCTATCTCGGTATGTTCTAGGTAAGGTTTTGCTTCCCGGCGGCTTCGGCCCTGAAGCAAAATGAATCTCTCACAACCTAGAACATTCCAGACTCATGAGCAACAGTACACGCATAAGTCCACGAGCTTGCAACAGCCGCATCGAGACTCTCCAGGTTTATTGAGACTAGGACATAGGCCAATTCCTCCGCCTCTTCCAAAAAGACTCCACTGCCTCTGCTACCCCATCGACGCGCATTCTCTACGAATCTCTCTCAGAGTCTCCGCCTGCACCTCATGTTCTCCAGCCGTCATCAAGCCGCGGTCCTGGGCAGTCTCGAGAATAACCTCGTATAAACCAATGTCGTAACTTGCCTCCCCGCGTTTTACAAAGGACTCTTCGGAACGGTCACTAGCGCGGCTGGCCGGCAACAGTCTCAAGATGTCCTCCAGCATCGCTCGCACATGACGTATATGATTCTTGATCAGATCAAAGATTGTATCGCCATTTTTGTTCGGGAGCAAAAGATCTGGTTTCGCGAATTTGTGCTGTAAAAGGGCTAGGACGATCCGAGAGACCTCCAGCGACATGGCACCGAATGGAGGTCCATGTCTCATCGCTGAAAAATGCTGCAACCATGTTCTGATTGCAACGTGCAGGGCAGTATCGCCTCCCGACTCGGAACTCTGGTAGTTGATGTTGCATCCGGGGAAGTCGAGGAAAAAGCCGAGGAACTCGACGGACTGATCTGGGACTCCTTCGGCGGCAATCATGATAGCTGTCTTGCCTGGCGTGACTTCCTCGTTGATGCGTGGTGGCCTGCGGTGAACATGTGCTTAATGACTTTGCAGCGGTCGACCACCGACCATTTCTTCGCATATGGGCCACTCCCAGTTTCGGTGCGACTACGGGGAGTGGGAAAGGTCATGTAGCTGGACATGATGTCGAGATAGTCTGCCTTGGTCATTGGCTCATGGGAACCAGCAGCAAGAACGTGGAGCACGTTGCCGAAGCAACCATGCGAATAGGGGTGAATCTCCAAGGATATTGGTTTGTCCGGCGACGCGGATCCAAATTCCTCGTACTTGGTTCCAAAGGTGCATCGAGCACCGAGGCTTGCAAGGTATGTGATCATCTCCCCGTTGATTGGGGTCCGCATGGCGTAGTGGATTGCCGACTTTCCGTGCTCCTTCATCATGTCGTGGGCTTCGGCGCTGGTTTCGGTCCGCTCAGCACGGTCGTAGGTCTCGATGAGGTGGTGGACCAGATGACGATGGCCTCGTGTTGCAGCGATGTCCAAGCAGTTCATAGACACCCCTTGCTTCGGCTTGTGGCAGGCAAAGAGAGATGTCCCGCAATTGAGAAGCGTCTGGATTGTCTCGATATGTCCATACCACGCCGCAACGCCAATCGGGAGCCAAGAATGTTCCATTCCGCCGCTCACGTCCACAGAACCAACACCAAGATGCGGGTCCGCACCGTGACGCAGCAACCACTTGACAGCCCGAGTTTGATTGTTTGCAGCGGCTAGGTGGAGAGCGGTTGCGGCGACCAAAAGATATCCAGGCTGGTCTGGGGGAAAAAAGTCGGTGACGTCAATGTCCTCCATGAGGTTGAGACCTCTTTCAAAACGGTAGCGAGAAAGGGAGTCCTCAAAAGGGTTGAAACCTTTTCCAAAACGGTAACGATGGCGAGAACGGGAAAACGAATCTAAAACCTTGGTGTCTGTGAAGGCATTGATGTTGGCTCCTGTGGCAACTGCTCGCTCCATGGTAGTCGTACAGCCGATGATGGCTCCCCATGCCAAGGCAATCGGGTTCTCGAGAGTAGCGTCCAATTGGTACACGGTTGGAAAGAACGCGTTGTAGAGATGTCGCGATGTCGTCACAAAAGACCACAAGTCTTTCTTGGCGTGTAAGATGCCCCTCGATGTCTTGAGCAGTGGGGGTGCAGCGTCGAAATAAAGCGGGCCATATTTGGAACCAAGACCCTGTCGCATTTCTTGCATCTCTTCCCTTTCCATCTCTATTTTCTGAGTTAGGATCTTCACTATCATCATGAGGATCTCGGTTGGAAGATCTTTGAGACGAGCCATCTTAGATTACCGCCTGAGACTTGAAGTGCTTTGGTTGCCGTAAGGAACAAGTCCAGCGAACAGGCGGTGTTGAGATTTTTGTGGACAGGTTTCGATCAGACGCCGTTTGTTTGGCACAGCCTTGGTTGGGGGCAAAGGACGGGGTGGTTTTGTTTGGACCCGGCTGGTGTTCCTTTGTTCTTGTCTTAGAGTACGTCACGCTGCGCTGTTTGCATTGCGATGCAGCTCAATCAATCGCGGTCACGTGTGTGCGGCAGCATGGAATTCTGAAGAAACCAGCGGGGTTTATGCAAGGATAATTTCACTCTTCTGGTTTTTAATCCTTTTTGTTCCTTTCTCTTTGAAACAACTTGTTCACCGCCCTAAAATCGACACCATGAATTTCCCTTTCCTTCTTCGGAACTGAGCGGTTGCCGCCTTGGCCTGAGCCAGACTGAGCCAGACTGAGCGAGGGGGTCACAGTTCTGGGCTGCCTCGGCTACAGTTGCCACGGGTCTAAAATGGCAGTGGATTTACGAGGACCCAGTTTTGGGACCTCTACCACCACCTAACCGCGCTTTCCTTCACTCCAACTACAGGAGAAGAAAAAACCTGCATTTTTAACACGTCGATAAATCATATATATTATATTCGGATTCCAAAGTGTTGCTCTCGATCTTTTCCAGTATCTCTAAACCCATTACGCCCAGGTCGAATTGTCCATTTTTCTGAACAACTTATCATTGTTGGCACTTCTTTCACCAAGCGCAATGATGACCAGATAATTCGGCATCTATCACCACGGTTTAGCGCTACGTCTCGGGATTGCCAAAGGAGGAAAACGCCCGTTACGGAAGTTACCACCATGCAAGCTTGCAAGCACTATAAGGATACCTTGCAGTGTAGAATGAGATCGCCTGGCCGCGGACTCACCGACGTGCACGGATGCTGCCTAGACAGAGATACATAAATAGAATTAGCAAGGCTGAGTATGCGGGGGAAGGAGGACGCGTCATTGATTTGAATAATCGTAAAAGTCCCTCTAGGTAGCCAGCAGGCAGAAAAAGAACCCGCATAAGGTTAACGTCAAATCCGCCTTACCCGTTCCTTCAGGATCGGAGGATTGAGAGAATTGCTTAGGCCTATTAGTTGAACCACTTACCTGGCAATGCGTAACCTTGTAAACGCGTAATCGTATACATTAGCAGAGTATGATTTTACCAATGACCGCAGTTTGAGACGTAATTGATGTGCGTGTCGTTCGTATCGTGGCACAAGGCCATAATTTCAGAGAGAAAAAAGCTCAGAAGAATTCAATTACGCCCTACTGAAGACGTAGCATCGACATGCTATGCTAATAGAATGACGTGGTGCGGGACATAACCGGGTCGTTACTGGAGTTGCTGACGACAGCGGCAACGTCACCCATCCGTGCTCTCGTCTGGCAGGCGAGAAGAGAGAGCAGAGCCCAAATAGCGTCGGGCACGGGGCTTCGTCAGCGCCTTGGTCGCGAAGACGAGGGCCTGCCCCGGATGGCCCTCACCCTTCCTTACTCTCCCAACGCCACAAAGGCGAGAGCGCTGTCAAGCCTAGTTGCCTGGTTCACTACAAAGCCAAGCGTACCGGGAACATGCCGCTCAACGCGACAGCGGCTCGCTAAAACAAATGACGTGGTGACGAGAACATCTGGGGCTGGGGGCTCCGTGGAACATCAACCGTTGATGAAAGCCTGGTAAGTCGTCGACGGTTGCAAGTCATGTAAGAGATGCGCAGCGGCCCTGGAGAATTTGTAATTTATGTATCGGCTTTTCTTTTTTACTATTTCTCCATCAATTTTCTTCCATCTTAAACTGCGGTGGCCTAGTTTGCGGCCAGATTGGGCTCCCCTGGTGCTGTTCGGGCCAAAATGCCCGAAAACTGGTTCAGCTTGCGATCAGGTGATGCAGTTCAGCGCCAATTGTTCCTGGCACCACAAATTGGTACCTGCCATTGCAGAACGGTGCCGAGATCGAGCACGAGCTCGGGTGGCTCCTCGAGGTGTTTTTATGACCCTCGAGTCGATCAAGCTAGAGCATACGATTTCGATGAGTTGACACATCACAAGGAAGAAGGCTTATACAAGGAATGAGCACCTTCATCGGCGCCAACTGAATCGTACTGCTATTCCCGTTTCCTCTTCCCATCTGGAAGTTTTTTTTGGGGGGGGCGGGGGGGGGGGGGGGGGTGCCAGGCCCTCCTGCCCCACACTGGCAATGCAGGACGTGCGGGTCA